>JADBJO010017869.1:0-5000 GCA_016801955.1 Conus betulinus | reverse complement strand
ATGACCCCATAATGAACATACCTACAAACTTTCAGAAAGATCGGCCAAGTACTTTCTGAGATATTCCGTAAAGAAGGAAAACCGTTACAGTCCGTTACAGCCGTTAGTAAACGGCTATAACGGGGTAAAACTAAAACATCGGGCATCATCTGTGACCCATAATGAACACACCTGCTAATTTTCATAAAGGTCGGCCAACTACTTTCTCAGATATTCCATAAAGAAGAAAAACCATTACAGGCCTTTCAGCGTGCGTGCGGTTATAACGGTAAACTAAAACTACACATCGGGCATTATTCGTGACCCATAATGAACATACCTACAAGTTTTCAGAAAGATCGGCCAAGTACTTTCTGAGATATTCCATAAAGAAGAAAAACCGTTATAGGCCGTTACACAGCCGTTAGTAACCGCTATAACTAGGTAAACTTATGTATCAGACATCATCCATGACGCATAATGAAACGTACCTGCTCATTTTTACAAAGATCGGCCAAGTACTTTCTGAGATATTCCATAAAGAAGAAAAACCGTTACCGGCCGTTACAGCCGTTAGTAACGGCTATAGCGGTAAAGTAAAACATCGGGCATCATCCGTAGCCCATAATGAACATACCTACAAATTTTCAGAAAGATCGGCCCAGTAGTTTTGTCTGGAGCGAGTGGAACACAATTTGACCATGGACACACAGACACACAGACAGACACACAGACAGCATTCCCATTCTAAAGTACTCCCCCGTTCTATAAGAACTGGGAGTACAAAAACAAGCAACGCTGTGTAAACTGCAAACTTTCGGTTTATTCAAAACCTCTTTTCAAGCTAAATCGCAGAAGACCTGCCAAATTTGCAGTCAGCAGCCTTTTGAAACATAAAACCAGACAACCACTGAGTGACTGTTCAATTGTAATCGGAAACCCACCAGCACGAAGAGCTCGTGCGGGTCGCTAGACGATTCAAATCGGTGAGAACGTATGCTCAGAAGATCCAGCGCAAAATTTATTGATGTGTGTTTGTTTAACTGGGGGGAAAACAAACCAAGCAAGTAAAACCAAACAGACAAACAAGCACGAATTTTTTGTGTTTTGCTACCACTGCAACATTTTCTGTTTTTTCAAATGGGCCCACATTTGCACTGTGCGTGCGTGTGTGTGTGTGTGTGTGTGTGTGTGTGTGTGTGTGTGCGTGCTGTCTGTCTGTCTGACTCTCTCTGTCTATCTCTGTGCGTGTGTGCCACACGCGCGCGCGCGCGCGCGCGCACGCGTGTGTGTGTGTGTGTGTGTGTGTGTGTGTGTGTGTGTGCATGGGAGACAGACAGACAGACGGAGAGTTTTCCTGGCTCGTTAGCCTATATCCTATTGTGTTTTTCTTTTTTAACGCAATATATGCAACCTTCAACGCGGTCCAGTAAATCAAGAATTCGAGAGATAGTCTCTCTAAGATTTCGCGAATGATGAGTGTTGTTTTTGTACCCATTTCATTTCTGCTGTGACGCCAGTTCGGCCATAATGTTGGTGAAAATGGTGTCACTTTCTGACATGAGATAGTCTCAACATTTCTTCTGAACTAACACACAGTGCTGACAATCGTAATCTATTTATTTCGATCGTAATAAACTGAAACTGGAACCGACTCCACTGTAAAAATAGAATAAACAGTAAATGACGTATTAATATATAAATGCATGGATGGATTAACAAATAAAGAGATTGAGCCAGATCGAAAATTCCTACAGAATTTTCGAGGATTTGTAAACAGTTGGGTGAAGAATATCAAAGAAATAAAGTAGTATCTGAGTTCTGAACACACACACACACACACACACACACACACACACACACACGCTTGCGTGCGTCACACACCTCCTCACACACGCTCTTCTCTTTTCTCTCTCGCTTTACGCGCTCATCTCTCTCTCTCTCTCTCTCCTCTCTCTCTCCTCTCTCTCTCTCTCTCTCTCTCTCTCTCTCTCTCTCTCTATCTCTCTCTCTACACACACACAACACACACACACACACACACACACACACACACAATGTAAATGTACAATGTTTGTCTACTTTGGCGAAACGGTATCTGGCCGTTGCTTTTATCTTACAGGCTTCGTATCGTTAGTTGACTAGACGAGGTCACAAGGTACACTAATTAGTTCAACAACAATTGTTCGATGAATATAATTATCAGTTGGCGTTGTTGTTGTTAGGGTTCAGTCTCTCATATCGTCTCTAATCAGGTCAGATAAGACAATCTGAGGTCATGATGAGCTCTGAGTTCTCCTGGGAAGTGTTTGTCCAAAACTTATTTCACATACGATGGTAATGAATTTTTGAAATAAACGCTAGTGATAAACAATAAGCAGCATCTTAGATAGCAGTTATAGCCTCTAGATCGTGCATTCTATACGTAGGGCCCTGAAGAAATCATGATAAGTAAGCAACGCCTCACACAGGGTCGTCGTTCATAAATCATAACATAGGAAATTGCATTATATAGCATGCCAAACCAGCTCATGAAATATAGATGATATGCCGTATGTATGCGGATAGTTTATGTAGTTAGGTTACGTTTATTTGCATTTCGAATTATCAGAAAATGGTTTGAAATAGATGTTGAACAAACACAGCCCTTGTGTCACAATTATTCGAATTTCATGCTGTGGAAGTTTTCCATGTGACTGGACTTGATCCGGATCGACTTTGCGGATCGACTCGAGACCCCCAAAGAGACTATGGACACCACCACGATGCTTACATATTGATTTCATGACTTATTGATTTGGTGATAAAGATAAAGGACACATTTTCATTGATGTAATGATTTATTGATTTGATGACAAAGATGAAGAATACATCTATGTCGCAAAAATATGGCCCTTTGCGCTCTGCGATCCCAGGAAAGGCAAGTATGTACACACACGTGAATAAATATAAAGTCTTCATATACATGTGTAAACTCACATATACATGAAAACCTGTCCCAAAGACAGCAGAATATCACATTGAACGGAGTTAGCAACGGTCCCATACAATCAGACACACACATGCATTTTGAATCCTTAGGGTTTGTTTTTTTTTTTAACAATTTCAAAATGCATGAAAACCACAGGATGGCAATGAAAAGAAGATTACTGACTAACATTTGTTGAATGGGAAGAGGCAGCAGTATCTCCGATCTGACCACTAAAAAAAAAAAAAAAAAAAAAAAAAAAAAAAAAAAAAAAAAAAATCCACAGGCTGCGAATTCCAGAGAGCTGATGCATAAGCAAAAAAAAAAAATAATAATAATAAAATAAAGAAAAAAAAACATGTGTATTTAAATATCCATAGTATCTTTCAATGTCATCTGTCTTCCCCATTCTAACTGTACCATCGGCAAAATGGTAACGCGTGGCTGGGAACACGTATGCATATTGGGACTCACACATTCAAGGAGTATAGAGAGACAGAAAGACACAGACACACGTACACAGAGCAGGTAGGCAGGCAGACACACGCGGAGACTAAACGAGGTATGAACACACACACACACACACACACACACACACACACACAAATCTTATTAACATGGGGCATAACACATACTTAAACGACTTTTCCCTTTCAACGTTGTGCTATCACCTTGCTCTGAGCTGAGAGAGAGAGAGAGAGAGAGAGAGAGAGAGAGAGAGAGAGAGGAGAGAGAGAGAGGAGGAGGAGGAGGAGGAGGAGAAAAGTGGAAGGAAAGATAGAGAGAGAGTGGGAGAGAGACAGACAAACACACACACACACACAACACACACACACACACACACACACACACACACACCACACGGACGGAGAAACAGACAGACAGACGCACAGAGAGATTTGTGTGTGTGTGTGTGTGTGTGTGTGTGTGGGTGTGGGTGTGGGTGTGTGTGGAGGGAGAGAGAGAGAAAGAGAGACAGACAGACAGACAGACGGAGAAACAGACAGACAGACAGACAGACGGAGAAACAGACAGACAGACAGACAGACACACGGACATATATTGGTATATATATAGAGAGAGAGAGAGACAGACAGACAGACAGACAGACAGACACAGATAGAGAGAGAGAGAGAGGAAGAGAGAGGCAAAGAAAGACAGACAAGAGAAAGATACAGCTCAGAAAGAGGGACAACAACAAGACAAACACAGCTACAGACACGAATCTCCTGCATTTGATCTACGCATACACAGAGCTACAATGACCGACAACAAATCGAGAAGATTAGATACATGTACAAGCACACAGGCTATACCGAGTGAAATAAAGTCTACCTTACCTATCGCTGGTCTGGTCACTATACTGATCAGTCGCACGCAGCTCTTCGTACTATATACGCCAGTGTGTTGAAACTGATCACACACGCTATGACTCAAAAAAAAAAAAAAAAAAAAAAAAATCTTGAAGAGGATACAGGATAGTGTGCAGACCTCGTCCCGACCACTCCTGCCTGAATCCTGTTTTTATCTTATGACTGGGTGTGTGAGGGGGCGTAAATAGAATACTCAGCGGACTCTTGATCCTGGGGTTGCGGGTTCGAATTTCGGTACAGGGGGATTTTTTTTTCCCTCGGAGTTAACATTGGTTCTCACTCCATTCCCCATACAGTCCTTCGAAGGAGACCCTAAACCGTGGTTCCGTGTATGAACGCACGCACATCTTGCACACACGTAGAATCCCATCACCAACTTTCGGAAGAGGTCAGTTTGGCCGTTGGTATGGATGACCACGTTACAACATAGCATGCACTTCCCCCCCCGAAGATGAGTATGCGCTGCCTTAATGGCGGGATTAAAAAAAGGGGGTCCATACATACAAAACTCCACTGCCTGTCTATAGCAGGCAGTGTCCGCAGGAGTATCAGCCTGCGTACGCAGAAAGAAAGAAGGAAAGAAAGAAAGAAAGAATACTCCGCATTAAACGTGCATTTCTTGAGTGCTAGGTGAAGAAATTATATGAACACACTTTTTTTTTCACTTCATATCAGCATAC
>JADBJO010017868.1:0-36570 GCA_016801955.1 Conus betulinus | reverse complement strand
ATGGCTGCCTTAAGGTGGGATAAAAAAAATTGTCATGCACACAAAAGTCCACTCCCTCTGTTGGACAGATGGGATTAATACTTGCCTGTCTATATAGGAAGTGTCCGCAGGAGTATCAGCCTGCGTACGCAGAAGAAGATGAAGAAGAAGAGGACAGAAATGAGGCAGGTCCATGCTGAGGACACAGCAGCCTTATGGGTGGTACATGGTAGAGGGATTTCACTGCTCAGTCACCCCACCACTGTCAGCCGGTTTGTTGGCAAAAAGTTCATGTGCAGACCTGCATATTCCTTCAAGAGTCGCCTCTGGTGTGTTAAAAGTGAAAGGTTTAAAGATGTGTGTATCTCCACACAAAAGGACAGCTTCACATCCCGAAATCCTTGTCAGTGTTCAGTGGACTGTGGAAACAGACAGACTCCCAAGTGTGAACCATGGCCCTTTGGAGAGGTGATGGACTCACAGAATGTTCCCCAGACTGATGTTCACTGGAATGGCAGGATGGGCATTTGGGTTCCACACCCTGCTTCCCACGACTTACAGTAATGCCTTTGCAGCTGTTCAGCAACCAGCTGATCCTGGGACGATAGGATAGACACTGACTCCAGACACAGTATTTGCCAGGTCACTTTCACTTCTTTTGGGGCTAGGTGAAAAAAAATCTCTCAGAAGTGATTTTGTACAACCTGTAGAGCAGTGGCTAGTATTGCGGCAGGCAGAGTCTGCTGGATGGGGCAGATGACTGGGAGTGCACTGCAGACCTCCCAGAATGGAAGTCACCCAGAGATCATCAGCAAGAGGGGCATGAGACCAGACATTGTAGTCCACTCTCAGTCAACCAAGCAGCTGATCATGATCGAGCTCACGGTGCCATATGAGAACAGAATGGAGGCAGCTCAAATCTGTAAGACTGAAAAGTATGCTGATCTGGCAAACAGCCTGAGGAGAGAAGGCTATCAGGTCAAAGTCCTCACTGCAGAAATTGGAGCTAGGGGGTTTTGTAGGAACATTTGCATACAGCCTCATGAAACAGCTCTCAGTTGCATGGAGGGAAAAAAACAGAGCCTTGAAAGCAATGGCAGAAGCAGCAGAGAGGTGTTCAAGCTGGATCTGGTCAAGGAGGAACAAAAGTGAACTTCATAAGGCTTAACTTTCCTACAAATATCAGGTGTCCCAGTGGCTCAGTGGTTAGTGCGCGAGTCATTAAGTGGAAAATGAGCATGTCCAGAGGGTCATGGGTTCGAATCCCAGCCATGGCTCATCCCAAGATGGGAAAAAAAGGGGGCAGCAGAGGGACATCCGGAGTCATGAACCGGGTGTGGCCCAACCCCCCTAGAGTGTCAGGAGATAAGGGCCAAAACACTTGATTGAAGGGGGCTTCTCTTCTGAGGACTCTCTGCTGCCACGCTCTCCACAAGTTTCTTTCTACGGACTGCTAGGTCATAGACTTCAGTCCCACCAGCGGCATTTGCTTGTGGGGATTTTTTGGCCATTGCTGGATCCTACACAGATATGTGTGTGGTGTGAGCTTGAATAGGAGACTGGAAGCACAGTCAGATTTCATCCATGTAACAGATAACATCTCGATCTAACCGTGTTGTTTTCATTTCTGGACCAACAATGCAGACATCATCTGTATGTTTCAGAACTGGTTGATACTGCCAGATATTATGACAGCAATGGTCAACACACCCGCATGATGTCTTGGTTGACATGCTTTTTATGACAAACTGGTGAATCAAGAAATCTGAGAAAAGGGCAAGGTCGTGCACATGATGAGAAGCAGAGGTGCTGGCATTTCCTAAAGGAGTGGTAAAAGGCAGAGGTGCTGGCATTTCCTAAAGGAGTGGTAAAAAGCAGAGGTGCTGGCATTTCCTAAAGGAGTGGTAAAAAGCAGAGGTGCTGGCATTTCCTAAAGAAGTGGTAAAAGGCAGAGGTGCTGGTATTTCCAACAGGAATGGTAAAAGGCAGAGGTACTGTTATTTCTTAAAGGAGTGGTAAAAAGCAGAGGTGCTGGTATTTCCAACAGGAATGGTAAAAGGCAGAGGTGCTGGTATTTCAAACAGGAGTGGTAAAAGGCAGAGAAAAACAGCCTGCAGACAGAGGAAGGAATCGCAGAGCTCCTGTCTTGTCATTCTTGTTTTTTGCTAGGTCATTGCTTGACATCCATGATTTCACATTGGATACACGCTTCTGAAAAGACAGGGCATGTATACTTTGAATGGTGCCCGGACTTAGCGTAATCCTTGAGGTATCCCAAAATCCAATGCAGACTGTAAATTTTGTGTTGATCAAGAAACACCAGGAGATCATTCAGAATACGGAGGAGAACAGTTTTTCCATTCTTCTTTTCTTTCTCCTTTCCCCTCCCCCCAGTGTTTGCCAACTCATCTTGATGAGGGACCATTTGTTGGCTTGCGCACAATTTCCTCCATTGTTTATTTACTAAATAAATTAAGAAATTGAAACTGTGAAAATTCAAAGTGGCCTTATTATCTTCAGTGGCAGATCACGGTTACCTGTTAAGACGTGATTTGGGGGGGCATTGTGCTTTAACTGTGCAATATGTTCTGAAAGTATGAGTCAAAATTTGTCAGAGAAACAGTACAAATGTTAAGCAAGACGATGCATGGTCTTAATCCAGTGTCAAGGTCTAAACAGTCATTTGCGTCAGGTGTGCTTCTGCATCTGTTTGTCCAAAAACAAGTCTGAATTGACCCAATTGTTTTGTGTTATGAACTGGCCCAGTTAACTTGTGGATAATCCGCTGATGCCTCTTCTTTCCTTTCAGGAGGTATTTCTGTTTTTTCACCTTTTGTCAGAACTGTTAATGATACATAGTAATGGTAAGAACGTCAAGAGTGTTTAATTTTCAGACATCAGAAGAGTGTCGGGGAGAGGGACAAGAGTGAAATTTGGATATATAATTTGTGATGAAAAAAATCCTTTCTGTTACATTTATATATGAATATTTGTGTATGTTTGTATACTGTGGGTATGCATTTGCACCTGAGTACAGATGACTTTTGGATGCTTACACCTGTATGGGTGTATATATATATATGTACACATGTGGGTTCATCATTGTGTCCACACCTGATTTCCGCATGCAGGTGCCCAGAGAGATGAAGGTCATGACGGTGACTATGAGTCCATGGAGATCAGACCTTCCTCCCCCAAGGGCGGCCTGCTCACAGGTAATGGATCAATATAACATCCTATATTGAAACAGGTTTGGGGCATTAAATAGTCGAACAAAAGATTATGGGTAACAGAGAAACATGGGGATAAAGATTATAATGATTTTAACTAACAAAGAAACTTGGGGTCAGGAAGCAGTATTCATCCATTTAAGGGGGAAAATTTAGAAAGAGAGGGGGATAGTTGCCGCCAAGGATATAGCCAAACAAAGTACAGGACAAGACACAATGCATTTTGACCTCTTGGGTCTTCTTCAGGCAAAAACAAATAACATTTAGGACAGTGAAAACAAAGAACAAGAAACCACTTATCTTCTCAAGCTAGCAAAATCGATTTTACTGGTGTGACAAACATGAGAAGATAAGTGGTTTCTTGTTCTTACCGGTGTGCCAAACACGAGAAGATAAGTGGTTTCTTGTTCTTCATTTTCACCGTCTTAAATGTTATTTGTTTTTTGCCTGAAGAAGACCCAAGAGGTCGAAATGCGTTGTGTTTTGCCCTGTACTTTGTTTGTCTCTGTCCTTGGCAGTAACTAACCCCCTCTCTTTCTAAATTTTGCTTCATTTTCCACCCTCAGTCACTCTGTTTTGAAACTTAACATTTAAGAGGATATTCATAATCAGAGATTAACCAATGCATGATACTGTAACATCCAGCCAGTCTTAGGACAGTCATGTCATTCACAAACGACATATGCCAGAGTCACAATGAAAATTCAACAACAACCGCAGAACTGATCATTGAAAATACCAAACAATGTAACTGTCAACGGTAAATATGTACAGTTTAAAATATGCAGCAAGATAGATATACCAGATTAAATATTCCTCGATGATGTAAGAATATATACACTGTCGAATGTTTCTAAGTAGGCAACTAGAGGATTGTAAAAGGAAACCTTCTGGTAACCTGGAAGAACTAAACACTAAATGATAAACAAGTGCAGGCACAATCATATGCTTTAGTTTCATTATGGAAGCCAAAAGTTACTTTGCTTTAATCATGTGCAAGAGCTGTGTATATAATTCATAGTTAAATAATCACATTGCCTAGTTTTCATTGACCATCAAGTACAATGTCAGATACTCAATAGAATACAGGCGCATTGTTAAATAGTCAGTGATAACATGTGAAAATGTGCTGTGTTTAGTATGTAGAGAAAAAAAAAAACTGCTGCATTCTCTATCAGTGTGAAGAAACAAAATTTAATGATTATTTAGTAATAAGTTCTGTTCATTAGTGTGATGACTTGCTTTAGTTGTGAATGGTTCTTTCGTATAAACAGGTAAAATAGAGTGGAGAATGGTCAGTATTACGATATTTGTGCTTTTGTTTTCTTCTTGTTTGTCTTGTTCTTGTCCCCTCTTTGGGGTTTTGGAGTGTGTGTGTGTGTGTGTGTGTGTGTGTGTGTGTGTGTGTGTGTGTGTGCATTTTGTATTGTTTTAGGATGATGCTTTCCATCAAGTCAGTATGACAGAAATAATGTGTGCATTTGCTTCCTAATTCAGTGCAATCCACTGTGGTATAGCAATGTTTTGTGATAAATCACATCTGTGTAACTGTTGGTTCCAGTCATTTTTTTTTTTATCTGTTGGTGGTAGTAGCTTAAAGCAAGGCAGTGCTTGTTACAAGCATCTTAATCAGATTGGTGGTTATGTATGAATGCTTTTGGCGGGAATGTCACATCTTATCGCGGCTTGCTGCTCTGTGCGTATGTGTGTTAGTGTGCATGTGTGTGTGCGTGCATGGTGTGTGTATGTGTGTTAGTATGCATGCGTGTGTATGTGTGTTAGTGTGCATGTGTGTGTGTGTGTGTGTGTGTGTGTGTGTGTGTGTAGGTGAGGTGAGTGAGTGAGTGTATGCCTGAATGCACACACATTAGTCCAGTAGCATACAGACTACTGTACAATTTGTTAGTATGCTTTTGGCCAAGAAGTTAACAATCCTGCAGGCTGTTTGGTCTATGTTTGTATATCCGTATGTGTCAATCTTCCATGGGATTTTACTCTGCTTCTTCCACTGCTTGTACCTTTTACGCAGTCACATTCATGCCTTCAAAGAGAGTGCTTCACCAGAATGCCTTTGTTAGTAAACACCCCAGTCATCCATTTCCGCTGACACACACAGTGGCCTGCTCTTTGCCAAGGTGGGAAAAAGGATTTAATGCCAGCATTTGCAACATTTTTGTTGCATTTGATCACGCAGGACCATTGGTTTAAAATCTCATCCCTGATGGACTGAGAGAGGACTGGAGTCTGCAGACATATTAACACTTAACAGAAAACCTCCTCCAACCAGCCTGTCACGAGTGAGAACTGAACCCTGGATCTTGAGACCCTTTTCGGACTTCATACCTACCAGGCCAAAGAAACTCCCCCCAACCTACATAACTGAATACATGAATTTTTGTTTAATTCAAAAAAAAAAAAAAAAAGAAATTGAAACCAGAAATTGAAACAAAACAAAGTGGTATTCTTAACATCACAGATGGAAATTATGATCCAGTCCAAGGTAATCAGGGAAGGGAAGAATAAGGGAATGAGAAGAAAGTATCATGATAAAGGAACAAATTGTCAAAAAACAATAAAAGGATAAAACTATGAAAAGGAAAGTCTTTGAGCGTGTGCATAAGGATGAAAAAAATATATGCATGGAGATTAGAGTCTTCTTTTCTTTTCTTCTTTTTTCTCTGTTGAAAGCCTTTGACTTATGACAGCGGCAGCTAAATGAAAGAGGAAGGTTCATGGATGAAATGACATTCTCTTGTAGACCTTAATTAGAAGAACACAGTGCAATTTTGTTAAGGTTCAGCAAATTTTATTTCCACAAATGTCTTTTTTTTTTTTTTTTTTTCGGGCATTTTTCTGTTAGAGCATCAATGTCAAATTTGCTCTTGAAACTTGGCACAAAAAGTGATGCAACGCCCTATTGAGATTTTTTTTCCCCACACTTGTCATTCAAGTGTAGATGCCACTGTTTCTTGCTCTGTTGCTAATGCCAAGCTATGGTGCTGCTTCGTGGCTGACCTTAGAAGATCGTATTCAAATAAAAAGGGTACAAATACATTTGCTCAGTACACTGTGCAGAGAACTGATTGACAGATGCTTTGTTCAGAGAACACAGATTATATGAAGTATTTGCAGAATCAGTGCAAAGTGCTCTCTCTTTTTCTCTCTTCACAGAGATGTTAGTTTTTTTTTTGTTGTTTGTTTGTTTGTTTTTGCTTGTTGTTTTTTGATTGTTGTTATTGGGTTATCTTTCTTCTTCTCTGTGTTCTTGTGTGTGGGGGTGGGTGGGTGGAGAGGTGAGTACAGATCATGACAGAAACAAGAGGGAAAAGGGATTGGGGGGAGGACAAAGGGATGGGTGATGGAAGGAGAAAGTGAGGGGGTTCAGATAGCTCTTTTTTTTTTTTTTTTTTTTACGGTAATGTGATCTATCACAGAAATCAGTATTGTTCAAAAATATTTCATTGGTTAAATCGGGTGATAGCAGTTGAAACAAGGAACTAGAACAAAATAACAGTTAGAAAGAAAATGGCAGCCATGTTATCGAAACATCATTCTATTAAATTTTTTTTCTGCTTGAATTATATTTAGTGTCTGACCAATAAGTGTGTGGTGTGTGTGTGTGTGTGTGTGTGTGTGTGTTCACAGGTCAAGACAGGAAGAGGAAGCAGTTGGCTTTGAGATGGGGGGAAGTTATCTTTCACGTGGTGAAGAGAAACCACAGAAAGATTCTAAGACATGTGCTGTTATCCCGCAGAAAATAAACAAACAAACAAAAAAAAAAATAATAAATAAATTGTATCAGGGATTCTCTTATTATAACGTTCTAGGAAGTCTTTATTAGTGGTATAAATTAAGGAGTACTCATTTAAATGGAAAGGAATGTTTTGAAGTAGTAATCTCTAATGAGAACAAAGAAAATTATTATCTCCCGGGTAGGTGCCCATGTGACTTCCTGTTTGGGTGACCATGTGGCTCTACCATTATAAAAACGAGCTACCACATCTAGCCAACCTTTTACTTAGACACAGAGGCCGCTACAACCAGGACAAGCTGAGAGGGCTCTTGGGCTGCTCTCTGCCACTACCAGCAGAGGTGGGTGACTGTCTTGTTTGGAAACTGAATTTTCTACACTTGTTTTTATATTGCAGGTCTCAGTATGGTATAGAGAGAAAAAAAAAAACGAAAAGAGAAATAAGTAACTAAATTATCAGTCCTAAACAGTTTTTTCTCAAAGAAGAAAGAGTTGGAAAAGAAATGAAATTTGCACCTGGTTTTGGGCCACATGGTTGGCCACATGTTTCTAGGTAGACTGAACAAAGACTGATAGGCCTTTGTGACTAGAATGTGGCAAACCTTCATGCAACCTACCTTTCACCTGTGGACACTTGTATGAAATAGTTTATAGCAGAGGCAAATGGTTTGGAAAGGATTTTGGTTTGATGTTTCTGAAATATGGTTTACTCAGAATGTGAGATTTTTATTGTGTGTGTTGTATTGGTAAGACTTGTGCTGACTTTATCCATGTATATTTGATTTGATTCTGAATTTGGGCAAGATGCTCTCAAAGATATGATGGGTTTGTATTCATTGTTTTGTATAATTCTTGTGGAAAACAATATAAATGTGCTGGTAAATAACAGAGGAGTAAAATGGAGAGTGTGAGATATCTGTTTGGAAAATTATGACCTTTGGGAAATTAATATTGGAAGGGCGCAGGAGCGACCAAAATGGGGTGATATGAGGTGTTGTGGGGAAACACACCTCGTATCAAAATTGTTTGGTACACTGTGACATGGAGATGTGACAGAGTGTCAATAATAGGTATTGAGCAGGAAATGCTCAGTAGCATTCGGTGTATACTTTGTTTGATTTTCCTCATGGGCAAAATCTTGTACAGACAAAAAGATAGCACAGGATGACAAAGCAATTCATGACCATGCGGTTTTTTGGCAAATGGCAGGGTTGTGGAACATGTGGCCAGGGACAAAGGGAAATTTCCATGTGGCATGGTGACATGCGACTCATTGACTGGTTTCCCTACTGTAAAAGCAGAGGAATAGGGAGAGTCAATTTATTAGCATATTTATTTCACATTGTTTTCTTTTTTTTGTAACATGTGTCTGTTGATTTTGCAAGTGTATTTTTAATACGTTTAAGATCTTATGGTTTGTAGTTGAACTTTTCTTTTCAGCCATAGTTGTCCTTTCAGGATGATGTGTAGCCATTGATTTACTTGAAGAAATTTAATGTGGAGAGATCAGACAGAAAAATCACTATGTTTTGTGTTTTTTTTCAGACGATTTTTTCTTTTGGCTTGAGACCCTTGGTTTTGTTCTGGTGGTTATTACTGTGGTTCTTATTTAACTCCAAAAGGCTCTTGAGACTCATAAAGATTAAAAACTTCTAAATCACTCTAAAAATTCTGTAAAACTCTAAACTTCTCTGGATCTCAGCTGTGTTTTTTTTATTTCCATGTGGTTGGGGTATGGATAGGCCATACTGTTGGAAAGGAAATATTTTGGGCTGATCTGGGAAAGTTTTGTTTCTTTTTGTTCTCCTTTATTATTCTGGCTTAGATAGTTCCTATTATTCAAATAAACGCTTTGTTTTGTTTTACTCTGTTTTTGTGGACTCCAGTCTGTTATAGTGGAAATTTGGTTGAGTAGTTAGAAACAAAGATACTTAACAAGCACGCACCTCACCCAAAATTGTAACCAAAGGACACGGGTTACATAAGTGGCGCCCAATGTGGGGCTAGTGTTTGTTAAGAGGATTTAAAAATAGAAAAATAAAAAAAAGAAAATAAGTAAAGAATAGATAAATTAAATTCAGAAATATTCTAGGAATAAGATAAGGGTGTTATTAGCCAGTTGGGAGTTGAGAGCCAGTTAAGATTACTAGGCAGAACCAGGGCAATCAGTCATTTAAACATGGCTGCCAATGGGGAGGATGCTGCAGCAGAAGTTCCAGAGTTCGGCACGGTCGGGAGTCCATCAGCAGACCAGAGCCGCGGCAATGCTGGGTCGACACCAAACCCGTACGCAGGTATGAGTGTCGAAGAACTGCAACGAAATCTGATGGAGATGACGGCAGCCCTGTCCAGACTCACCAGGAGCAGCAGCGACCCATGGATGTGAAGGTGGTGGCCCCACCAGCACCACCACGACTCCGAATCTTCACGGGGCCAAGGCCCACCGGGAATGAGGTGTCCTTCCCTGAGTGGGAGGAGCAGACAGAACAGCTCCTGCAGGACAAGTCTATCACCGATGCCACACAGCGAATAAAGGGCAGCTTAAAAGGACTGCCCTACCAGATGGCAAAGAACTGTCTGACTGGTGAGGAGGTTCTGGCTACCCTCAGACCGCTGTTTTTGGGGTAGTAAAGAATGCGGATGATCTGTACCAGGACTTCTGCCAGACACAGATGGCAAAGACTGAGAAGCCATCAGACTATTTAATGAGGCTCTGGGAGCACATACTTAGTATTAACAAATATACGAAGTTAGTGATGCTGAGATGAGCCAAAAAGTGTTCAGCGTCCTTGTGAAGGGCCTCAACCAGACAAACTCGTCGCTAAGCTCAGAGCTTCGCAGTAGGTTCGGCCTCCCGGGGAGAGACCACCCAGACACTACCTGAACTGCTACGGGTAGTTCGCAAGCTGGAGCTGGAGATGAGGAATCCCCGCACAGCCGTAAGCAATCTACATACGGCAGAGGCTTGGGAGGATAGAGACCTCGACTTACTGGCACAGAGGGTCGCAGAGAAGTTACTCGCGCGGCGGGTGGATTGGTTGGGTCAGCTGGGGTGCAGTCACGCCCCACACAGAAGAAAGGGCCAAAGGGACACTGCTTTAAGTGTGGTGTGGTAGGGCAGCATTTTGCTAAGGACTGTCCAAAACCACCGAATCGGGCACTAGTCGCTGAAATAGGAGGAGGCGAGGCGTCGGATGCAGCAGTCCAGACGAAGGCAGGCGTTAAACGCCAACGGTCTGCTGGCAAGGGACAGCCAGTAGACCCACCATCATATCGTCCCCCAGTGCTGGACACTTACACCCAGGCGCAGGTACAGACAGCAGTGAACTGTGCAGACCAGGGACTCTTGACGCTGAAGCCAGTGAAGCTCAAGAGCAATTTCCAACTTGCCATCCCTCCAGCACAGGAAGTGGAACTGCGGGGCCCCATCACAGGTAGTAGGACATCGACTGCTGATCTCCAGGTCCTCTGTAGAACCGCAGATACACTGCCCAAGCACCTGAGTGTTAAGTCTGCCGAGATCTTGGACACGGGGAAAGCAAAAAGTGTCAAGGTGGTAGTTGAAAACAGGAACAGTCGCCACTCTGTGTTGTCATTGACTCTGATGTGGTATTAGCTGAATTAGAATTTGCTACTCGGCTGATCAGTGTTCAATGACAGCAGAAAGCACTGTTGAAGCATTAGTCGGTCCCAGTTGTGAGTCACCAGTACTGGTAGATGGAAAACAGACTTGTTGTCTTGTAGATAGTGGTTCACAGGTGACTGTGATAGCAGAAGACTTTTACCGTAGGGAATTGTCTAGGTTTCCTTTACAAGAACTAGACACAGGCCTAACTATTTTGGGGGCGGGTGGTCAAAAAGTTCCATATTTAGGTTTTATTGAAGTACCCATGTCTTTGCCTAAGATTGTTGCAGGTACAGATGAGACAGTCACCACTCTTGCTTTAGTGTGCCCTGATACCAAGTTCAGCACACGCGTACCGGTGATAGTTGGCACCAACACTTTCAGGCTACTGGCAGAGCGTTGTGAAAAGGCAGAGGGGTAAGCATTCTTCACTACCTTACCTATCCGTTGTGAGGCAGCCTTTGTGTACAGAAATGTAGCTGGAAAGCATGCTAGGGTCTTTTGGGTACACTGAAAGTGAAGGGAACTAAGGTACAGATTCTAGCAGGGGAATGTGCAGAAGTCAGAGGGGTCATACATGGAACAGTGCCTTCCACACAAACAGCAGTCCTCATTCAGGAACCAACACAGACCACTTTACCCCACAGGTTTACAAATAATATCTGGTAAACAACAGACAAACAAGTTGGGTCAGGTGAGGTTGTATGTCCAAAATACATCTGCACAAGACATTAGGTTGAAAAAGAATCAGGTAATTGGGGAGGTGTACACCATTACAGCTGAATATGCCATTGACAAAGTGTTATCATCTTTAAATGATGTGGCTAGTGGGGAGGGTAAGGATTGTTCTGGGGATAGTCGTGCAAAAGTCAACTTGCATGCATCAGCTTCACCATCAGAGCCTCAGACAGATCCTACACCTGAGCAGAATCCCATGACATTTAGGTTTGGGGCAGATACACCATCAGATTGGCAGGAAAAGTTTCAAAAGCGTCTTCAAGGGTATAGGGATGTATTCATTCAGCATGACTTGACATAGGGGGAACAAACGCTGTCAAACATGACATTGAACTGGAGGCAGGGACTGTGATCCGGGAGCGGCCAAGGCCTATTCCACCTAGAGATTTTGATGAGGCAAAACAGCACATCCAGGAGTTGCTGGATGCTGAAATCATTGCTCCCTCTTCCTCACAGTTTGCCAGTCCTATTGTCCTTGTTAGGAAAAAATCTGGAGCCCTGAGGATGTGCATAGAGACTATCGGAAAATTAACAACCACATGGTCAAAGATAGCTACGCCATTCCGAAAATTGAAGATCTTTTTCTCACACTGAACGGGCCAATATTTCACATCTGTAGATCTAAGCAAGGCCTACTATCAGTGCCTCTAACAGAAAGAGCCCAACAAGTTTCGGCCTTCACAACACCTTTTGGTCTTTTTCACTGGCTCCGTATGCCCATGGGTCTGAAAAACAGTCCAGCATGTTTTCAGCGCCTAATGGAGAAAGTCTTCTGTGACATGAATCTGGCCGAACTCATTGTCTTTTTGGATGATGTTTTGATTCATGGGAGATCCCTGGAAGAACTGGAGGAGCGAACCATCCAGGCTCTGGAAAGGCTGCGGAAGTTCCAGCTAAAGCTGGATCCAGAAAAATGCATTTTCGGCACAACCGAAATTAAGCATTTAGGTTTTATCATTTCTGGAGAGGGTGTGCGCCCAGACCCTGAGAAAACAGAAGCATTGACAACATGGCCAGTCCCTCCTCGCACGGTAAAGGACATAAAGAGTTTCATAGGATTTGCAGGGTTTTATCGGCGGTTCATCCCACAATTTGCCATCATGGTGAAACCACTGAATGATCTGATGCTGGGCTACATTCCCAACCGGACTGCCAGAAGAACGGAAAGAAAGCTACCCCTAACTCTGGGTTCTGACATATCACACATGTGGAGTGAAGAACACCAGAATGCCTTTGAGTCTGTCATACAAGCCCTGACTACAGAGCCCATCTTAGGCATAGCGGATAAAACTCAACCGTTCACCCTACACTGTGATGCCAGTGGAACAGGATTAGGGGCTGTCCTGTATCAAAAGCAGGAAGGGAAGGTCCGCGTTATCTCATATGCAAGCCGGGGGTTGAATAAGACTGAGCAGAACTACCCTGCTCACAAACGGGAGTTTCTAGCTTTGAAGTGGGCAATGAGTGAAAAGTTTAGAGATTATTTGTTAGGGTCAAAGGTCACCGTAGTTACTGATAATAATCCTTTATGTTATATTTTGAAAAATGCTCAGCTAGATGCCACAAGTCATCGTTGGTTGGCTTCACTCTCGTTATTTGATTTTGATCTGAGGTATAAAAAGGGAGCTTTACACACTGATGCGGATGGACTGTCCAGACGCATGGGTGACACCTTTCCGGCTGGGAGCCGGAATTCTGGCTATCAAGATTGCCCCAAATCGGAAATCCGCTGTGGGAAATTCTGTCAAAAAAAAAAAAAAAAAAAAAAAACCACTGGCGTTCGTTTCTTACTTCGTCCGAGATCCGATCCAAGTTTTTCAACGAGCGTAATGCCGCCATTTTGCTTTTCTGCCTCGCGCGTGGGTTAGGCCGACATCTAGCTGAGTGAGAATCGAACAGACTACAGCTCTTCGTGGAAATCAACCAAGATGCCATACTTGACAGAATCGGACGATTCTTCGAAACTTCAGGCTGTTGAGGAGGGAGTTAAAAACAAGTGGCGGTGGGAATGGCTGCAAGAAACGGACGCCGAAGGCAAGATCGCCCACGGCATTTGGTGTCGAAAAACTACTTTGCCCAGCACGTGTTTTTGCATCATTTGCTCCTAAACCATCAAATAGGGAACCAGCGGCAAAAGAAATTACGACAACATGCGAATGACGCCAATCACAAGAAATACCAGAAGGTAAGGAGAAAAGTAAAACTAAGGAAAAAAAAAAAAAAAGGTATGTGGGGAGGGGTGAACGCAGCGAAGGGCTCAGGCGCCTAGCGCGAATTGATTCCAAACTCAGCGATCGCTCTAGTGTGAACGGCCTCGGTGTGATCAAGATCATGAACTGATGAAGGCCCTGTGGGTTTTTTTTTTTTTTTTTTTTTTTTTTTTTTTTTTTTTTTAAATGCAACAAGACTTTTATCATCCAGATACCCAATTTTTTTTCCTGGATATCTACACTGAGTTTTGTGACATTCTCTCTCACTCTCTCTCTCTCTCTCCCCCTCCCCCCCCCCCCCCCCCTCCCCCCTGAGTCACAGTGACACCCCCCCCCCCCCCCCCTCTCTCTCTTTCCTTCATTACCAACCTACTTAGCGTGCATGGGCACACACAAACACACACACACAGAGTCACACGTACAAATGCACATATATGAACCAAACACACACTTTTGTCCCTTTTCCTTCCAAAACATTGACACTCCCAAGTCTAATAACACATTTTGTGAAAAGACCTTAAACTTAAGAACACACACACACAACAACAACAGAGTGAGGATGCTGCTATGCAATGGTGAGATTTCCACAACTATCAGTGGCCAGTGAATGGTGCTTCTGTCTTCACTGGAATCCAGGAACTGCTGTCATATAGACTCGTCACCTTCATAGTCAAGAACTGCTGCCCTAATATTGTGGCTTGAGAGAGTTAGTCTATTTACCCTTGTGGAAATCATAGAACTGATTTCATATTCATAGATATATTGTCCCTAACTGTGGCTTGTGAGTTGGAGACTCCAGAACTATTGCCATGTTGTGGCTTGTGAGTTGGACTCTTTACCTTCATGGGAATCACAGAACTGCTTCCACATTGTGGTTGTGAGATAGGCTTTCTGCCTTGGTGAAAGTCACAGAGCTGCAAACCTATACTGTGCTTGAGATGGGTGCTTCACTGCCTTTGTAAGGTTAGTTTTAATCCCTTAACTCCCATGTATGCTGTAACCTGTGTGTGATGATGCTATACTTTGATGGCAATACTGAAAGTCCTAGTGTATTTTGGCTTGCAAGTAATGAAGCTATGATATGTACCACTGTATGTGTGTATATTCTTCGGTTTAAGTGTTCAGAAATAGTACTTGGACTTGAAAAGTACTATTTTCATAGTCATAGTCTGTGATACTATGCCAACATAAAAATTACTACTACTTACATCAAAATGCTCCCAGGAGAAGCAGACTTTTGCTTCTTTTATGCCTTAAAAGCTTCGGCTTCTGGGGGCGAGGCCCCCCAGACCCCCAGCGGGGCGTTGCCCCTGCACCCCACCAGGGCTGGGTGGCCCCTGGACCCCTGCCTTTCAGGTTTTTGAAAATTTCAAGGTGTCGCCCATGCAGACCCTCAGGCACCCCCAGAAGAAGATGAAGAATACCAGCGAGTTTTGGAACAGACAAAATTTTTTCAGGATAAGGCCACAAAATTTGAAGAAGAAATGGAAACTGTATCGCTGGATAAAGAAGTTCTGTGTGCCTTGCTAGAAGCAAGAGGAAGGTCTATGTCTACAGACCATCGTCAGCAGACAGAGGTACATGATGATGATGAAGAGGGGTATGCTGCCATTGAGCAAGTGCTGAAAGACCCAGCACGAATTCAGGATGATGTGTTGGATCCCCCAGGATTTACAAAGAGATCAATTTCAAACGCAGAGTGGAGACAGTTGCAGTTGGCTGACAGTACACTGGGTGTGGTAATTAGAACCATAGAAGAAGGGAAACAGTTGGACAGTAGTCAGATGAACCCATGTCCTCCAGAATTTAAAGTATTTGTTAGGGAACAAGCCAGACTAGAAATGATTGATAGGGTTTTGTACAGGAAATCTGTAGATCAAGGCACCATAAGTCACCAGTTGGTTGTACCACCATCTCACCGCAAAGAAGCCATGAAGGGAGTACATGAAGATCTGTACCACACACACTGCAATGATGCCCTGCGGCAGGCCAGGAAACGATTTTTTCTGGCCATTCATGGCTAGGGACATAGAAAGGAAAATAAAACGCTGTGAACGTTGTATCGGAAAGGGAGCGCATGCACAGAGAGCGCCAATGCAATCAATAGAAACTAGCTATCCACTGGAACTGTTGTCAGTGGATTTTTCTGACTATAGAAGTCCGGGGTCAGAAACAAGATATTTTAGTGGTAATGGACCATTTTACAAAATTCTCCCAAGCAATTCTGACAAAGAACCAAACAGCAAAAGAAGTTGCCCGAGCACTCTGGAACAATTTCCTTGTGTATGGATTTCCTGCACGAATACTAACAGATCAAGGAAGAGATTTTGAGTCCAAACTCATGAAGGACATTTGTGAACTGGCAGGGATAGATAAGTGTCGCACAAACCCATACCATCTGTCGGGAAATCCGTAGAGCGCTGGAACAGAACCTTGATCGGAATGTTAAGAAGCCTGGAGGATTTTCAGAAGCAGGATTGGAGGAAATCCTTGCGACAAGCGGTGCATGCATACAATGCACGGATACATGAGAGTACAGGTTTCAGCCCGTACCACCTATTTTTTGGACACCAACCCAGGTTGCCTGTGGATTTAGCTTTCGGGATAGATCTGGGAAAAAATCATAAGTGCAGTACACACACAGTACATCAAATCACTAAAAGGGAGTATGGCTGCAGCTTATGATCTGGCAAAAGCTGCTATGGAACATTCTGCTCACAAGAACAAAGTACGCTATGACGCAAGAGCACACGCTGCAGAACTAGAACCAGGAGACAGATGTTTAGTGAAAAGAGTTGGGGCAAAAATTCACTCAAAGGTCGACGACCGATGGGAGCCTGATGTGTACACAGTGGTGTCTAAAAGAGATGGCCTACCTGTATACACTGTTCGAAAGGAGAAGGGCGATTGCGTTTTGCGCACCTTGCATCGTAACTTACTGTTACCAGTAGGATTTCTAGAAGTGGAACAGAAGCCGCTGGCTGATAAGAAGTTGGAGTTTTCTCCATCAGAGGAAAGGAAGAGGGACACTCCAAATCAGGTCGCTGATTATCAGGAGTCGGATCATGAGGAGGCCCAGGAGGAATTCCCTTCTGTGGAAATAGTCGTGACCGCTGGCCCGAGGGCATTGAGGCCAACAGCACCAAGCTTTGTTCCACAACAGAAACAAAAGGTAACAAAAGTTGCTGAGGAACAGGATCTGACAGCTAAGGATATTTCTCATTTGGGTGATGATCTGGCGCGAGATGGAGGAGATGAAGTCAACCCTCAAGGGGAGTTGAATGAGTCATCAGGAGACGCAGAGGCCCAAAGAGAAAATCCTTCACAGGAGCCAGAGATCTTGGAAGATAAAATCCAAGAAAAACATGATGTGCAGGAAGGGCAAAACATGTCGGAGGACAATGGCGAGGAAGAAGGGAAATCTGACAAAAGAGATGTAGAGGAGGAAGAAAA
This sequence comes from Conus betulinus, assembly GCA_016801955.1. Lineage (NCBI taxonomy): Eukaryota > Metazoa > Mollusca > Gastropoda > Neogastropoda > Conidae > Conus > Conus betulinus. The sequence goes on along the minus strand of JADBJO010017868.1, from coordinate 19,584 downwards.
GTCAAAAAACCCCTGCCAAGGCGTTCCACGAGAACGAGGAAGGCAGTGGAAAGACTCAATTTGGGGCATCAGGTCACAACAGAGAGACCCCCCAAAGAGGGACATGAGCTGGAAAAGGTCATGATCACACTCAAAGGGTTACAGGAGCAAAGGGATACCATTCCGCTTGAAATCCGGTTTAACTTTATTTTGTGGGGACTTGGGGAAATTTGTAAAGCTCTGGTAGAATGCTAGACTTAGCCCTGGTAGATAGCTAATTGTACCAGTGTGTGTGTGTGTGTGTCCAGTATAGGTTGCACTCAAAAGAACTGACAGTCTTGTTACCACTTTTAGGCTGCCTCACATGGGATGGAAGGATGAAGAGATTGCAACAACCCATACATAAATTCTTAGAAAAGAAAGAAGGAATCGGTTCAAGGGCCAGGTCTGAAAAAGAGTTGTCTTCTACTGTTGCTAATATTGTTTTCCATTTTTCTGTGATTACCAAATGTTCAGGTTACTTGAAATTGAAAATTCCAATAGTTCAATCCATTTTTTAAAAGATTTCCATAAGGGTTATGAGAAACTTTTCTTGCTGGGGGTATGTGTAGCCAGTGATTTACTTGAAGAAATTGTGGAGAGATCAGACAGAAAAAAAATCACTATGTTTTGTGTGTTTTTTTCAGACGATTTTTTTCTTTTGGCTTGAGACCCTTGGTTTTGTTCTGGTGGTTATTACTGTGTTTCTTACTTAACTCCAAAAGGCTCTTAAGACTCATAAAGATTAAAAACTTCTAAAATCACTCTAAAATTCTGTAAAACTCTAAAAACTTCTCTGGATCTCAGCTGTGTTTTTTATATTTCCATGTGGTTGGGTATGGATAGGCCATACTGTTGGAAAGGAAATATTTTGAGCTGATCTGGGAAAGTTTTGTTTCTTTTTTCTCCTCCTTTATTATTCTGGCTTAGTTAGTTCCTATTATTCAAATAAACGCTTTGTTTTGTTTTTGTGGACTCCAGTCTGTTATAGTGGAAATTTGTTTGAGTAGTTAGAAACAAAGATACTTAACAAGCACGCACCTCACACCCAAAATTGTAACCAAAGGACACGGGTAACAATAAGTTTTGCTCTCTTCTCTCTTCATCTTTACTTTTCTCCCCATGAAGAAGGGCCCAAGGCCCAAAACGTCAGGATATATAATCTCACCCTAAGGACCAGCTACCACATTCAGGTCAGTTCGACCCTTTTTCCTCCTTAATATGTCTGATATTGAAAAAGAAAAGAAGAAAAGAAGAGTGTCCCATACTTTTGTTTCAAAGGGGGCTGAAGACACAGACATTCAATATGCTTTTCTTTTCATTTCAGGAACCCTCCAGCTCAGGCCTGAAGAACTGGGATGTGTAGTGAATATCAAAACAAGGCACGTTGAGTTTTGAGGGAAAATGTTAAGAATAAGATTATTGTGATTTAATCTTAACAAAGGAAGCCGCTACAAAATCCTGATTGTATTGATGTCATCCGATTATTCTGGATGTCGGTAATGTGAATTTGATTCATTAGTTTGAGAAACATTTCAATTATTCAAATGGAGGAACTTTATCAGGCTTGTTTGACAACACTGGATTGAACACATGAGAAGTAAATTTGTGACAAATATAAAAACATCTTTTTGAAAGCATTCAGAGTGATCTGGCTGTCAACAGTGTGGGAGTGATTGACACTGGGCTGTCCTACTGCACAAATATTTAACATCCTATGTCATCACCCCGATTTACAGCTGTTCTAGTCAGTTGGATTTGATATAATGTTAAACACAATATACCATAAACACTCATAATTTTCTGAAAATGACTGCAAATCACACACCTATATCTCTTATCTCCATTATCAAAGTAGTTTGTTTCCCTGAGATCTTGTTAATAATGACAACATAATGGAACAGCAATGATAGTAATAATGATAAACTGCACTCTGGCTTTCAGTGATTTCTTGTTGAAATAAGAAAAATATTTAATCATACCTGATGAATTAAAAGGGGTTAACTTCAAACTAGTAACCCTAGGAACAGTTGACATATATATATATATATATATATATATATATATATATATATATATATATATATATATACACACACACACACACACACACACACATCAGATGTTTAAATCTTACGGTGAAGAACACAAGTGCTGCATTCACTTTGGTGTTTTTTCCATTTCATTTTATGGAAGCAAGAACAAATGGCCCAAAAATTCACCATATTTTCAAGAAATCATCAGAATGAATTTGCATAAAATCTTAACAAAAATCTCAAAGACTTTTACCTGGTATACTAGTCATGCCATAAGTAAGAGCAACAATGATAAAAGTTACATCAGCATTGTTTTCAATATATCCAATGATCAGTTATGCAGATGCATTTCTATAATTTCTGTTTGGTTCAGATCATCAGTACCTTCAGTACTGACCTATTTAACAATCACCATGCCATTTCTGATCCTTACAAATGTCTTTACACTAATCGGTGAGAGTTGGTTTGGCCATTTGTCATATACAGATAGTACTGTTTTCTTTGCTCATTAATTTCTATTTCAAGTTTCTATAAAATAGATCGTTAGTTAACGTCTGTAGCAAATGGGATATGCATACCAAACCTTTATAGAGACTGTGCTTTTTGTATCGTTCCTTCAAAAGACAAAAAAGGTCATTCTGTATGTTGCACATCATATATGAAAAGATTTTCTGCTGTCCTTCAACAGTGTTCTTCTTCAGAGTCGCAACTGAAAACAAGATATGTGGTGATGGATATGATCATCTTATTGTGTGCTCTATAGCCTTGATCCAAATTATGGAAGTATGATCAAGTCTTGATAAAATGCACTTCTTTATTCATGCACAAGTTTGTGTCCTGTTCATTCATCTCTGCTGCATTTAGAAATATAGCACAGATACAGTGAGAAAGCAAGAGACAGAGAGAGAGTATGAGGTGGGGAAGACTAACCAGTGAAAAAAAAAAAGGGATTGTGGAGGACATCTGTTCAGTATTATTACCGATCAATGAAATAACTTCTTCTGTCTACTGTAATTCATTTCTTCCATGATATAAGATAAAACTTATCAGAAGCAATATAGTTTGCAATCAAATGTGTTTTCAGCTGAAATTACTCATCTGGAAGACCTATTATCTGATGTCTATTCTTTCTTAAGAGTACCCAGTCCTTTTGTCAAAGTGATGGTTCAGTTATAAAGTGGCCTGCACAGAAAAGAAAGTATTTATGGCAACATTCAAGAGGGTCCCTATCAAGGAAAAAGTCTACGTAAGCTTCCTGATGCACACATTCACAACCGGTAGTATTACTATCCTGCCACCGAGGATGAATCTGTTATGTTGTTTAACCCTTTCACTGCCAGACTTTCTGTTTTGCATAAATCCCCATCACCAGCCATTTTTCAGAAAACCTCTTATTTCATACCAGCATGTGTGAAATGCGGATATCTCTGGAACTAAGCAACCAGTTCTCAAGCTGTTTTTTTTTTTTTAAATGGAGGAAATAAACTGTACTTTTGTTGAATTACAGAATGTAAGTAATGGTTAGACAAAAACAATTCCAAATTTGTGGTAATTTCAAGTGCAAAGAAAAATGCAAAATAAAAGATTGAATGCTATCTTTAGAGTCAACATTAAAAAAAGAAGCACGCATGCAATCAAACTCTGAACAAGGAAGGAAAAATACAACACTCTCAAAATAAAGACCAGAAAGTAAGTATGTAATATCCAACAGAAAAATAAAAAACCCAGCAATAAATCAACAAACCCCAACAGCAGAAAAGAGCTGGAAGAAGTCCACAAGTTAAAAATCATCCTTGTTCACCAGCACTCCTGAAACAACATTCAGAGGAATAATGAATGATATGACTAATGAGGTTATGCAGAAAAGAAACACACACACACACACACACACACTGCTTTTAACTTTTTGAATATCGTATGCGACTCCTTGTTGCTAAATTTCGCTCCATGGGCCAACAGGCTGAGTCGCACTTTATTTTATTTTATTTTATTTTACTTTTTTAACATGTGCACTAGTGACCTACTCGTTTTTGAGTGAACCAGTATTTCAGGAAGAAGAAGAAGAAGAACACACACACACACACACACACACATACATACAAAAACTGCTTACATCCCACTGGCACACACATGAAAGAAAGAAAAAGAGAAGGGAACGCACACACACACACACACACACACACACACACACACACACACACACACACACGCACGCATCCCTTTCACTCTCACTCTCACTGTTGAAAGCAATATTTTTTTATGAAAACAAAGTCATTCACATGCCTGTGGGTGCTAGGGCCTATGAGTCCTCCTCACCACTCTAATTCATCTCTGCAGCAGTTCTGTGAAACATGTCAGTCAGCCACGCCCCCTTCGACCTCGATTCGTGGTAAGCCATCTGGACTTGCAGTTCATTCATTATCACGTAGCGGTTAGCCCAAAACGCCTCTCTTACTGTAAGAGTCAGTCACTGAAAAGTTGGCCCATGAGCCAGCAACACTAAACTTGTTGAAGTGCCTGTGTGTGAGAGTGTGTGCGCGAGACAAGAGGCACTGCTCAGTCACTTGGCATGCGTCCAACGGTCAGCCACTGTGATAACTTGGTCAAGCTCCCCCTTTCACTTAGGGCCTAATGTTTACTGCTCACAATCTGGGTGTTCTTTCTCTAAATCAGGAATAACTGACCGTCTTTCAATATTTCAAGCACCTGATCTGTGGTAAATGTACGGCAAGGCTGAGTACATGAAGTGCCTGATTGTGCCATCATAGTGAATGGAAAATTAATCGGAATAAATGATAAAGAACACTTACCTGAACAGCTCTCTGAGGAAGCAAATGGCTGTGTGCACAGGTCAGGTAATCATCCAACTATGACGTTCCTTTCTAGCTTTCTGTCCCATCTGATCAGAGACTGAGAATATTGGGAGTTAGGTAACCCTGGTTGGTCGCCTTTTGGTGACCAGCCATATTGTCGCCAAACGGCAACATAAGGGTTAATGAAACTGAAAATGTAATTTTAGAACCTGGATTTGGACCTACGCAGTCATATCTATTCTGATTCCCTTTTTCCCTCTCCCATCTTCCATGCCACTTCAGTGGCACTCCTCCTATGCTGCTCACTCCAGCTATCGGTCATATCCTGGTTCGTCCAATTGCAGCTGCTGCACTGGCAATGTACCGGGAGCACTCAATATCAAGTCAACATGAGGCACCCATCAGTGGAGACATTGCACCACTGCCAAGTCACTTTGGTGGTGTTCATAATGCTTACTTTGATCCAGCATACACAGAATACCACCTACTTAGCACCCTACTAATGACAATTTCTTCAACACATAGTCAACATCGACAAACATCCCCCTTCGGGGTGCACCACCATGTCTGTCCAATGATAATCCCCAAGAACTTGCACATGCTGGTGACTTGTACATAAACTCATCAAAGACACAGATGTGAACAGGAAATCCATATTAAGGTTGCCATAGGAGCAGCCCTTGAAGGACATCAGAATCTAAGGCATTCTTTTATGGTTATCAATGAGAATATTGATGACAAAGATGATGCTATGGAGATATTTTCTGGCCAGAACTACATGACAGGGCTGTACTCTAAGCTTCGTCACAGAATATATTTCAATGTCGACCAGGCCCAATAGACACAGGTACCTGTAGAGTTGGTCAGAGAACCGAGTAACTTTTCAAAAAGGCCCATTCATTAAACAGATGAAACTCAAGTGTCTGTTATCCCATTTGAGCTCATAGAAAAGTAATGCCCGAGTAGAAGCCAGTCAGGGCTGAACTAAAAGAAACACAAACCAATGACTCTGATGGGAATCAAATCCATGAACATAAAAACATAAAACACACAACATTATGAATCAAACAGAACAATAAAACAAATGACTTAACTTATCAGCACGGATTTAGATAAATTCATCGTGGACACATTTTCCTTTCTCATAGGCGTGTCCCTGCTACATGTGTAATACATAATGAAAAAGCCAAATTTACTTTTCAATGCATAAATTTTTGTTTTTGTTTCATCTACTACCACCACAAGCAGTACTTTGTAAATCTGCTGTAAAACATTTAGTGTTTTGTGAGTTCTACAGTTTGATGGGAACAACAACTGTAAAGCTAATTTGTTAAGCATAAAACAATCTTAATTACTTGTCAATTACTACAAAGGTGTGCTTTTGCAAGTAAAAAAAAAATTTGCACGAATCAGAGTTGATTGAAAAAGTGTGAACTGAAAACAATAAGTTTGTCACTTTGTGCACCTCGTCTTGTAATGTCAGATAAGAAGACACCATGTTACATGCAACATTGTCTGATATGTCAAACTTTGAAAACCTCTTGAAGTAAAGATGTTACCCCTGTAGGCCTGTCAAGCAAAAATGTTATCATACTGCATACTTTTTGGTGCGTAAGTTATAATTTTGGTACCCACGATCTGAGCTGTGACTTAATGAACTATCATATCCCTTACATGTTGAAAGGAATAAGACTAGGACAGAACCAAGTTTATTTTTTAAGTTTTACTCACTCTGGATACCAGGAATGCTGTGATGTGTTCTTGAAGTCATTGACACAGGCAGCAATTTCGTATACCCCCCACCACTTTGCATCTCTATGACATTCATTTGGAGGTAGGGTCATGAACGGCTGACACTGCCCAGTCAGTAGCTGCATCAAGGGTATGGTGTAAATCCAACATGTGCGCCTGGCACAGTGGTTCTTCAAGACCCATTGAGTCCATCTCTTCCACAGCGAACTGAAAGGATGAAAGTATAGTTCTAGTAACCATAATTTACATCTTCTCATTTAATTTCTGTTTCAGGATGATGGTAACTTATTAAGAAAGAAAAAACACAATTCTTACACTCTCATTAGTGACATTCTTTCAACATTTGGGTCTACTGCATTTTACATTGTCACAATAAATGTCTTTAGGACAGAGGGTCTAAGAAAGGGGACAGGGAATGGGGCAAGATCTTCAGGTTTCTAGTAAGAAGAATACTGGTCTTTAACAATATGAGGAAGACAAAAGGACAAGTATAAGCATCAGCATATATACCTGTGTTTTTGCGCGAAGATGTATTTGTGCATGCATGCTTTCATATGTGGAGTATGAGTAAGGTGGTGGTTTATAGGTATGTGCTAGGTAAAAAGTGCACAGGGTGGGATATGTACGGAGGAAGAGGGGAGGTTGTGGGTCCAGGGATAGGGCTACTTCGAACATACTAAACCAGTATTTTAAAAAAATAACTGTACAGCTTGCATTTAAGGAAATTTCTGGTGTACGAAAACATGTAGATTTCATTTGAATCTGATTAGTCAGTGAGGAGTTCGTCAAGAAAGGTTTTATGATAAGAGACATAACTGAAAATCTACTTTAAAATGGAATATATTAATCATACTGTACAAATCCTGATAAAGCATTACACCCTTGCACTGTTCTGCTTCACTGCAATACAATGTTAAAGAAACAAGCTCTCAGTAATCACTCAAACTACTATAATCATACAACAGACAATAATCACATCACAGATGACAGCACCAGGAAATTTAGACATACTCTCTTTTTTGCTGTCAACATTGGGAAATGACAGCGTAGCTGTGTGATGTCTGGACAGGTCTTCTTTTCCAAGTCAGATTTGATCAGAAAGCCCTGAACACAAGGTATTCATGCTCCAAAAGAAGATTCATGTTTGCCAGGTCAGCCAGATGCAGCAAAAAGATGGCCAACACAATACTAGGCTTTTCTTCACGGACATTCCACTCCAATTGTTGCAGCAAAGGTGACAGGAGAACATTTCCAACACACTGCAATTTATTGCACATATTATTGTCAGTCAATTTTGATCAGGTGATTGAACAAATAGCACAGAATACATTCTCTTATATTTACAGAAAACATCATTCAAATGTCAAAAATTTTTTTACTGAAGCAGTTGTGCTCTGTTGTGCATAATGAACATGACTTTTATCTGATCATATTACTATCTGTAAAATGTTTGCATCAAAGAAACAAATAAATAAAGTTGAAAATTAACAGAAGAAACCCTTGATTGTAGTCACTGTAAGGAAAGAAAAAGTTTTGCCCTATTTATGTCTTCATTTTCATTTAAGATAACCTCCTTATTCAGCAGAAGTTACAACTTCACAGAAGTACTTTCAGACCCTGAATGTATTGATGAATTTATTGTTAGTGGAACTCCCCAATCTGATCTTCCTAGTTGAGACCCTGTGATGTGATCTGAATGAAAATGACCAACTTCACTATACGAATAAATTTTGTATTAGGATTACCACTCTAATCCAACTTACATCTGACCAGTCTTGATCTAACAAAACTTTTGCACAAAATATCTGCCAAATGAACAGCCAGAAATGCAGCAACAACAGCGCTGTGATGACTGGCCTAGAGGCAGAACATCAATCCCTGAAGTAAACAGTTCCAAGAGTTAACTCCCCTCAGCACTTTCTGTCTTCAACAAAACTTACAAAAAATGTTGTTTTATTTCAGAAAACAAATGAAACATACATCATATCAAATGAACCCAACATTTTGCACGAGTAAGTTGACAGACCACTGACGTTGGTTACCAGTTAACATTTCTTCCTTTATCCAGTATAATGGACATTCGCTTGTGTGATTTTGGTGAACAGACAATGTTCAGAAATCTACAAGGGAGATGATATGTGTTAGAGTCATGTTCAGCAAACTGACACCACTAATTTCATGGGACAGAGATCACTGGTGGGCATGCCAAGAGCAATTTCGCCCTGTCTGTCGCCAAGAACAATTTTGTCCCATCTGTCACCAAGAACAATTTCACTCCACCTGTCACCAAGAGCAATTTCACCCTATCTGTCACCTAAAGCAATTTCACCCCTATCTGTCACCACCAGCCATTTCACCCTACCTGTCTCCAACAGCAAGTTCATCCTAACCGTCTCCAATGGCAATTTCACCCTATCTGTTGCCAACAGCAATTTCACCCTATCTGTCTGCTTGATAGTTCAATCAGAGACAGAAAATGCAAAATACAGGTGTGACATGTGCGCATGTATTACAGACAGTTGATAACATTATCACTTCAAATCAGATATATTTGACTCCCTAGATCTATTTGCTTGGCCCATCGTTTAAGAAAAGGCACCCACCAGCCGCTGTGGCGAAGTGGTTAGCATCCCGGACTCCCGGCTGGGAGGTCGTGGGTTCGAATCCCATCATAAGTCATATGGGTTTTTCTGCCCCGACTGGCTCCTACCCAGAGTTGAGTTGCTGCGGACTCAGTTGGGAAGACTGGGACCACACAGTCGAGTTTCATCCACTTAATGGATGCGTTTCTGAGAGTGTTGCTCAAATTTCCTGACCAACACGCAGGTGCCTGTATCTCTCGGGCCTGGTTGATGCCGGGATATATTATGAAAGGAAGCGTAGAGTACAGCCCTGTCATGTAGTCTCAGACCGAAAATGGAAATCCATAGCATCATCTAAATCAGCCTCATTGTTATCGATCAGTATGTAAAAAAAAAAAAAAAAAAAAAAAAAATAAAGTCTCAAATTCTGTGGCTCTCATGGTGACCTCAATTTCGATGTCCTCTCCACGTCTGTGGGTTTGGTTTGGTTCCGTCGGGGTCACCGGTATCGGCGAGTCCATGGGGGCTGTCGCTGGACGGACGTGGTGGCGCCCTCCGGAGGGAGAGCTCACTCACGCTGGCTCCGCGACTAAGCAATTATTTGTCGTCAGTAGGGGGCTTAGTAGGTGGTGTCCTGCGTATGTTAGATCAGAACAGGCGCCACTGAACACCATCGAAGTGACTTGGCAGCAGTGCAGTGTCTCCCTCCGGTGGATTGCCTCTTGACGACTCGACATTGACTGTTCCCTGTGGATTGCCGGTGCCGGGGCTGCAGCGGGGCCGACCGGGCTGTGGCTGTGGACGGGGGTGTCAGAATGAGCGGCGAGGGTGCACTGCCTCTGGGGTGGCGCGGAGGTTGGGACAGGAAGGGGAAAAAAAAAAAAAAAAAAAAAAGGTTATGATGACTTTTCAAATAGTATGCATACTTACTCTGGAGACTGCAACTTTCCTAGTTTACATGGAGAGACTTGAATAATTTCAGTGGAAGAAATAACAATTACTGTTACATAATGATTCGGCGCAAGAAAATGTCATCCTCATTCTCTTCGATCAGCATTAAAAAAAAAAAAAAAAAAAAAAAAAAAAAAAGGCACCCTATCCCTCAACTAAATGGTTTAATGAGAGAGATAAATGCCAAAATTTGGGTGTGAAAATTTGCATTTTCAATGCAGACATTGTGTTAGGAACAGTCTGACTTTATTTATTATCATCATTATGATTGACCGATTCAGATCAATGTGTCTTCGATCTGATGCGAGTTTTGTTTACCAAACAATGTATGCACAAACTGCTTAATGATGATCTTGGCCCATAAACTAGAAAAGGTAACCCTATTTGCAGTGAAAAGACAGGTGTTCTCTTCCCTAGATTTTTTTCAGAAACTGATCTATCGGGGGGGGGGGGGGGGGGGGGGATGCATTCTTAATTGTGGATGCTGTCATCGATGGTTCAATTAACACTGCTTGGTTTACAAATGAGTCACAATAACAGTAATGTCATAAAACTTAATAACCATAAATGACACATACACTGCTTTAAGCCTGTTGGATTTTGCAACAATATCTCACAGCACATTTGTTCTGTTCTCCTACCCACCCATCAATGAATATCTTGAAAAGCCACTGGACTGTGGTTTTCTCTAACAGTGGTGAAATTGTCACTGAATTATATGTGATATGGCTAACCTGGTGATATCATGTCAAGGCTGGATTCTCGTAAGTCTCATATAGGAAATGAAAGTGGACTGAAGCCAATCCCATATACTGACAGGGAACAGTTTACAAACAATTCTCTCTGAAGTAATTTTTTTTCTTATCACAAAAATAACTGTTTATGTGCACTTATGTTCCTCAACTTTAGAACATGATTTTTGCTTCTTCCATGAACTTATCTCTGCAGAGAGTTTATAACCATTTAGTATTGCAAATGAGCATGAGCTATACCTGACCATTAAATTAATAAAAGGGAAACAACAAAATGAGGAAAAATGTTGGTAATATACACCCAACTATTTGCTCGAAAATACAGATTAAGGTTCAAAATCAAACTGTATCAACAAAACAAAATCATCAACTTACATTTTCAACAAAGCGAACATCACCGAAAGCGATATTGTTAGCTGCCTTCCGCAGCAGAACAAGAATCGGATGTAGGATCTTTTCTGCAGTGTTTTCAACTTTCTGCACTTGGCTGTTGAGTGCATCGATGACTGTCTCTGGTGTCGGAAGAAACAATGAACAGGAGAGAGACAGATCATGGAAAAAGACATCTCTTGATGATGTTACACCAGGAAGCAATCTTTTGAAGGCATCAGTTTTACCTTTCATACCACTGGGATATGCCATCCAATCGAAGATATGCCACGGTCCTGAAACATGCATCACCAAGAAAAGTAGAATGTGGCCTGGGTTTAGACTGACAAGATTCTTTCAAAAGAATCATACAAATTTCTTTTATTTTTGACTATAAATGCGTCTGATTCACACACACACACACACACACACACACACACACACACACACACACACACACATACAGATAGATACAGATATAGACAGATACACAGAGTGAGAGAGAGAGACACACACACACACACACCAAATCTTACAGGTTGACAGAATGCTAATACACAGCACTGATCGATGCATATCAATATTTGGAAAGATCAATTTGGATATAGAAATGTTACAAATAAAAACAGCATCATAATTTCTCCCACACTTAGATTATTCAATCCAATAAACGTGTATCCTGTATCTTGGGTTGTTTTCTTCATGAGTAAGCTAGGCATGATTTCATGCAGTAACAAGGTCAAAATAATCAGACAAAGGGGTCAGGTAATAATCATCTTTGCAATTAAATTTTCTGATGATAACATTTCACTCACTATCTAGCACATCCTACAGATCAAATCAGATCCAAGGAAAAGTAAACTAACTTAAACAGACTTAATTTTTACTCATTTGATCAATTTTTTCCTCATACTAGTCTGTCCAAACAAATGCTTTATATCCTACCTGGGCGTGACTCAATGCCTCTCATCAGGAATTTCTCTTGAAAAGTTTGGGACAGCAATGGGTCTAACAAACTGTCCAAATTACACACTTGTGATAGAAATGCACAAAAACAATAGCATTGTGGTCAGAGTAATGTTTACCACCAAACTATCAAACTCCCTGAAAGTGAATTTCCTGTTTAAATATCACAGAATGGATCTTCATAACTTTATAAACAGATGGAAGTATCTTTAACTTTCAAACACTAATTGCTCTAACAGATAGTCATGAATCACTTTGCAGATGCAGCAAAGGCCTTCAGACTGACAATTCACACACACACACACACACACACACACACACACACACACACACACACACACTTATGCACACACACACACTTATGCATGCATGCACACACACACACACACAACACACACTTACACACACATATACACATGTGTGTATATGTGTGTGTAAGTGTGCGTGTGCATGCAAGCATAAGTGTGTTTTGTGTGTGAGAGAAGAGACAGAGAGAGAGAGTGAGAGAGAGAGAGACGCACAATCATCTACATAGCAGCACAAAAATTTGCATGATACATGAACTTAACCAAGACAAAGTTTAAGCAATCCAGTCTCTAATACAGCTTTTTTTTTTTTTTTAATCTATAACCCACTTAGTCCAAAGTGCTCCTCTGTATCAAACCTGCTTCTTTTGATCTATAACCCACTTAGTCCAAACTGCTTTTTCTGTCAGTATCAAACCTGCTTCTATTGATCTATAACCCATATAGTCCAAATTGCTCTTGTCTGTATCAAACCTGCTTGTTTTGATCTATAACCCACTCAGTCCAAATTGCTTGTCTGTATCAAACCTGCTTTGTTTGATATAACCTACTCAGTCAAACTGCTCGTCTGTATCAAACCTGCTTCTTTTGATCTATAACCCACTCAGTCCAAACTGCTTGTCTGTATCAAACCTGCTTCTTTTGATCTATAACCTACTCAGTCCAAATTGCTCTTGTCTGTTATCAAACCTGTTTCTTTTGATCTATAACCCACTAGTCCAAATTGCTTGTCTGTATCAAACCTGCTTCTTTTGATCTATAACCACTTAGTCCAAATTGCTTGTCTGTATCAAACCTGCTTCTTTTGATCTATAACCCACTTAGTCCAAACTGCTCTTGTCTGTATCAAACCTGCTTGATCTATAACCCGTTTAGCCCAAATTGCTTGTTAGTCCAAATTGCTTGTCTGTATCAAACCTGCTTCTTTTGATCTATAATCCACTTAGACCAAATTGCTCGTCTGTATCAAACCTGCTTCTTTTGATCTATGACCCACTTAGACCAAATTGCTCATCTGTATCAAACCTGCTTCTTTTGATCTATAACCCAGTTTCCAAATTGCTCTTGTCTGTATCAAACATGTTTCTTTCGATCTATAACCTACTTTGTCCAAATTGCTCGTCTGTATCAAAGATGCTTCTTTTGATCCATAACCCAGTTTGTCTAAATTTCTCTTGTCTGTATCAAAGATGAAGAGGACTTTAAAACTTTAATGACAGAATAGCTCTCTTGTACCTTGCCTATCTCACAGTTATGTATTCTACAAAGTTTAACGCAGTATGAAAACTGTGCAGGAACATGGATTTTTGTATTACATACAGGGTGGACAGATAAATTGATACACTGACAAGTAGACATGCAGATAGATACAAACCACCATGGCACAGACATCAGTGTCATGGATTTCATTTTTCATCAGAGCTATTTACTTGTGGGATTTTTTTGCCCAATCTGGCTCCTATTCTGAGCTTAACTGGGATGGCTGAAACTACACAACTGATTTTCATCCACTAAATGGATGTGTCTCTGGAAGAACTCAAATTTTCTGACCAATACTGCAGACGTGTGTATCTCTCAGGCCTGGTTTATCCTAGGATATATTATGCAAGGAAGCGTTGAGTACAACCCTGTATTGCATTCTCACCATAATGGAACTCCACAGCATCATCTTCATAACCTCATCGATCAGCAAAAAAGGCTCAATTCTGTGGCCCTTCACACCCAGCTTTCACGGGTGACATCAGTTCTGATTTCCTCTCACGTGCATCCCCTTGGCAAGTTCACGTCAAAGTCACCAACACTGGCAGTTTCAAGGGACTGTTAATGCCAAATGGATGTACATGATGGTGCCCTCTGACAGAGAATGCTCACTCACAGCAAGTCAAGGACCAGCAGTTATTATCATCAGCAGGGGCCCTAGTTGATGGTGTTCTGTATATGCTGGATCAGAACAAGCCCACTGAACACCATCGAAGCGACTTGGTGGCAATGCAGTGTCTCCTGTAGGGGGGTGACTGAGTGACAACTTGACACTGACTGCTCCCTGTGGATTGCCAATGCCAGAACTGCAATGGCATGGGACAGGGTATGACTAGGACAAGAAGCCAAAATGAGTGGCTTGGAGCAATCCCCTGAAATGGTGCGACAGATGAGACTTAAAAAAAACAAACAAACATGAGCATGCACACATGCATGTATATGCTTGCACACAAGTGCCCTAACCACACACACACACACACACACACCATTCGTTACATGTTGGTTCCCCCTTGGGGATACCGGGGGGGTCTTTTGTACAAAAGGTTCCCCCCACCCCTCTTCTGGACATTCTGTGCTAGTAACATCCCCTTTTCCTTGCGCTCTCAGTAACTGTCTCCTCCTTTGCTGTACTGCTGTCTACTGTCCTTTCTGTCTACCATATCTTTTATCTATCTTTTTCCACAAACTCTTCCACAAATTTTCTGCACTCAATCAAGTCGCAGTGAACTGACTATACTCTCAAGTATAGTGTGAGTATCACAACAAGGTAAAACAAGTTCACACACTACCAGAAACTGGAGCGCGCTGAAGAAGTTACATTTTGGTAAGCTGAATGTAACAGTAGGAATGTTAAGTGCAGGCTTTTTCTCTAGCAGAGTAGTACTTTGGATGGGGCTCTGATTATCCACATTTTGAGTAGCACATTCAAGTAACAAAACTGAAATAGTAAACGGCAAAAGGGTTCTTTATTTCTAATTTTGTATCTAATTATTACAAAACTATCAAGAGAAAAGAAACAAATTTATGACTAAACTAGCACATGTATCAATCAACACCCACAAAACAACAGATATACCACACACATCTATATTAACTCATGAGTAATCTAAGAAACACCCTATATACCAATTTTGACTGAAAGAAAATAGATTAAGACTGATTTAACTGAGACAATATCAATTTTCATTTATAAACACTGACATATTTCACAAGATGTTACTAAAACAAGATCTTCCATGGCAGTCGGGCCTAGATGAAAATCGGTCTGTTTAGTTTCCTGGTGCCCCAGCGTTGAACCTGTGCGTGACCTTCACCGCTTTGGTAAGCGCTGGCATCGTGTGTATACCACGCACGTGTTCATCAGCTGCAGACTGAGTACTGTGTGGTTTTTTTTGTGGTGAAGTTTCCTCTTGTGATTAATGCATTATTCTTCTTCCACATTCCATAAATGGATATAATTAACTCTGTGTGTGATTTGTGTGTTGTGATTATTCTTTGTGCTGTCTCTCTGTGCATACATAAGAGTAAGAGTGCAAGTGAGTACCCAAGCGTGTTTTAATGATAGAGTAAGCTGTAATATCTAGTGATCTCTCTCTCTCTCTCTCTCTGTCTCTCTGTCTCTCTCTCTGTCTCTGTCTGTCTCTCTCTCTCTCACGCATGCGCGCGTGCGTGTGTGCGTGTGTGCGTGCGTGTGTGTGTGTGTGTGTGTGTGTTGTTGTGTGTGTTGTGTTGCTCTCTCTCTCTCTCTCTCTTATAAGAGTAAGAGTGTGCAAGTGAGAAGCCTAGCGTGTTTTATGATGATAGAGTAAGCTGTAATATCTAGTGATCTGTGTGTGTGTGTGTGTGTGTGTGTGTGTGTGTTATCCATCAGTTATATACCGCTGTTGTTGGCGTGTGGGTTTCTGTCATATGTGTATGCGCACACACACGCGCGTGTGTGTGTGTGTGTGTGTGTGTGTGTGTGTGTGTGCACGCTCTCTCTCTCTCTCTCTCTCCCCAGTTGTGAGTAAGCTAACACCATGAAGATGAAAATGCGGCAACATTTTGCATTGGGTGTGTGTATATGTGACATCAGTTTCAAATGATTTGAACGGGCGAAAGAACAAGGTCAGGTAGGAAGCATTTCATTGTTTATAACTGACATCTGCATGTGTGGCATGCTAAAATCTGCTGCTTTACTAAAAGCATGGTGTGGCTGTGATAGATAGAATCAGTTTCGCATGCTTCACAAGCACGTAGAGCATGCAGATAAACAAGCAAAAATGCCTAGGCCGTGGTAGGGAAACCCGCCGCCGTGTTCCCAGTGAAGCTGACCAGAGCCGACACTGTTTATTCAGGCCCAGTACCGGCTGTCAGGTAGGAGTCCCGCGACTAATTTTCTGTCAGTTTAAAAGGAAAGATATGCATGTCCAATATGCTTGAGGTTGAGCGTGATAGCTTCAGGAACGCATGCTCTCCACTGAGTTGCGATTTCATTTCACTTTGTGTGTGTTCGTTAGTCTGTTTCAATTGTTTTTGTTGACAAATCTTTGTGGTGCTTGTCAGCAATGCGTATGAAAGAAGACCCATTCAATTTTGTGTCGTTCTGTCAGTCAGAGACCCACAATACAGTGACATCAATCGACCACAGTTCGTTGCATTCTGGCGCAAAGTATTAATGAAGAAACACAGCATCCTGTTGTCGGAAAGCTTGTGGCAGGTAAGCGCGAGGAAGCTGGCAGCTGTCAGCAGAAGTGCGCTGTTTAAACATACCCGCGGCCGTTCCATCCCTTCCCCTCCTGCGACCGATAGGCGGTCAGGGGTTATTGCCCTTGTCTTCAACTAAAGATTCCTCTGCAGACAAACGTGCTTCTAGTAATGATCCTTTGTCTTTCTCCTTCAGTGCCAAATATGAAGTTTGTAGCACAGAATCTTAAATACAGATTAAGTATATAATAAATGAAGGATAATGGAAAAAAAGTAAAGAGTATAAATTAGTGACAGACAGAGAATCTTCTTTCACATTAGGCCATGTTTTACACCTGCCGTAACTATTCTATTAAACAAGAAAAACAAAAATGCAACAACACATTAAAAAAAACGCAGAGACAAAATTGCTGCCTTTCTCACACAACTGTGCCTTTTATTACAAAGTAATTTACAATATCGGCTGCACCAAAATTCTGATGTAAAAGAGAAGAAAACCATATGATCACAGACTTCCTGTAGCTCAAGATGTCAGACCTACCTTTGCGCAGAGTCTCAAGAGGAGGTAAACGAAACTCCCTGACGCTGCGATTTTTCAGAAAGTACACCTTCTCCCCATTCCCACTGGTCATTCAACTCCACGCAGTATTTGTACTTGAATGTTTTGATACCTTCAAATCGACTTGACTCTACATCAGCTTCATACAGTTTGCCACCTTCCCCGTATCTCCTGGGACAGAAAGAAGTCAATGTAAAAACTGCCTATTCATTTTTTTGTTGTTGTTACTTGTCAGTTTTTCCTCTCATCTATATGCATGTGTATAAGGGTGTGTGTGCATGTATGCGTGTGCACACATGTCATACACATGAATGTATACAAGTGTGTGTGTGTGTGTGTGTGTGTGTGTGTGTGTGTGTGTGTGTGTGTCTGTCTGTCTGTATTAGCATACAAATGTCGGAGTTTTGCCATGAGATTTTTTTTTTTTTCACATTTTTAATCAAACAATATAGAGATTACAGATGCGCATAAAGAGGACAGTGCGCCAAGTCATATGTATATTAGCATCATTTCTGTATAAACAGTTAATGGCATATGCCCAAAACAGTTTTGTTTTGTTTTTTTAAAGAAGGAACAACAAAAAACAAACAAACAAAACAAACAAGCAAAATAAACATAGACATGTACATAAGTTTAGCACAACAGGGGAAAAACAGTGGGGGAAAAAAGTGACAAAACTATGTAAGGATTTAGATTAACAGAACAATCAGATAACTGAAACCATGCCAATAATACCCATATCCTCGTATAATCACACACTGAGCATACTGCCCATTCATAAATATCTTGTTTTTTTCTTCTTTTTTTTTTATAAATTTTCCATAAACAAAAGACGATAACTATGTACAAGAAAAACAAAAACATAGTTTCTGGGCCAGTTACATATAGTTATTAGACACTTTGTAGGTGATGGACAATTGAGGATACATTTCTATTATGAAACAGAGGTAATCATAGAAACTATTACCAAATGGCATAATATAACATTTTTTTTATGATGAGCTTATAGATGGACAATTTCATTTCGCAATGGAGAGATTATCCTGCCACACCGTCCATTCTGCAAACATGATGTCTACACACATAAGGCTGAAATTATATAAATATGGGCATATATTTTTTCCATGTTAGCTCGAATTCATGGGTTTTCCCTACAGTTGCTGATAAATATTTTCCTGTTCTTACCCTTATATTTAAACTATTGATGAAACTGGGCATTGTAGGGTTCAAATTGTGTAACTTGCTTTTGTAGATGAAAAATTTGGCAAATAGTAGTATGAAATCTAAAGGCTTGTCTGTTATTACATTTTCTGCACAACCAAACAAGATTAGTTGCTCGTTTAATATTAGTCTTAGAGAATGGGGACATTTATTCCATAAAACAGATTCTAAGTCATTCCAGAAATTTTGAATTACAATGCAATTCCAAAACAAGTGCTGAATTGTCTGCGTTTCTGAGTTACAGAAATTACATTGTGGGGAGTCTGTGAGTTTACACATGTGAAGAAACTTTTGTGTGGGGAGAATACGGTGTACAAAGTCTGAACTGGCACCATCTCAGTTTAGTATCTGTAGTAGTTTTAAGAGGTTTTAAAAAGATATCTTTTCCACTTGAGTCCAGTATACAGATGTTCCCACTTAATCAATGCTGCCGGTGTGATTTTAGAACCAAGTAGGATCGATTTAACTACTTTGTTGTCTTTCTGGATCAAGGTCCATGATTTATTTTCCTCATCAATAACATGTGCTATGTCTTCTCTGTAACTGAGAATTTCTGATATTTTCTAATAGCTCTGATGATTCCCTCATATGACAGGAAATTTTCCATTTGCATCCATTACATGGTTAACTTTTGTTACACCTGCTTCTATCCGTTCTTTCATGTAGATCACCTTATTGTCCCTTGTTATGTTTACATTATAATGAATATATTCTGACAGGAATTCTTTCATATTTAAAGGTATTCACTTTGAGCAGAACTTTTTATAGTGTCTAACAACATCAAGCCAGAATGGATTATCGAGTCGTTGGAGTA
>JADBJO010017867.1:30000-36574 GCA_016801955.1 Conus betulinus | reverse complement strand
GTGGAAAGTCATTATGTAACGCAGTCATATACACATTTCGCAATTTCAACCTGAAGGTCATCATTAGACATCAAAGTACTTATTTTCAATGAGGGTAGCGTCGTATATATCCATTTTGTTTATGATACGTTTTTTAAACGTATTCCTGATTTTATCGTAACGTTTACAAGAGTCTAAAAAATGTACCTCGTCTTCTATTATATTGCAAGTTGTACATTTCCTGTCTTCACGCTTAATATGAGAATATCTACCTCTTTCTATTGCGAGGTCATGTGCGCTAATTCTTCAATTTACAAAGTTCTTTCCTGTAATGTTTATTTGTGCATTTGATGAGGTACGGTTCAAGCCTATATTTATTACTGATGTCATTATAAAATTTTAACCTTGGTGCTCTTTTCTTTTTCTTTTTCCCAAAAGTTTATATATTCACTTTGTAACTTTCTCTCTATTGCATAACGCAATCTTTGAGGGTTTAGTGTACTTTGGTTATTCCAAACATGTATCATTCCAATATTACTTAAGATCATCTTTACAGAAGATTTCCATGAAGATGATAGGTCAAGATCTTCGTATGCTTCGCTTAGATATGAGTCTTCCTTTGATTCCCATATATGGATCCAAAACATGACTACTTGACTCATTATTTCTTGACACAAGGGAAAATCTTCCAAGTTCAGCTAGTACTGGCAATTTCATTGCTTTTCTGTGTACGCCTAATATATGTCTGCAAAATTTTACATGTACGTTCTCGATCGGATTATTGGATAATAGGTATTTGTGATAAATGTCGAACATTGTGTAGTCTGCTTTTCAACATGTCCTATCTTTTCTGTAAATGGAAACCAAATTTCTGCGGCATATAGCATAACTGGTGAAATCAAAGCATTAAAGAGTTTTGCTATTGATGATACATTGACATGTTCTCCCTTTACTTTACGTAGTAAGGAATGTACAGCTTTGTTACCTTGTTTTGCTAGATGATCTTGTGCTTTGTACTTTTTATGAAGAATTATTCCTAAATACTTGTATTCATTTACTGTCTCAAGAGGATCATCTCCACATGTAAATGCGGTTGAAAAAATTTTGAGTCAGTTTTAGTGAATATGACAACTTTTGTTTATCTTTATTTAATTTCATGCCCTATTCTGTAAAATAATTATGAAGTTGATTAAGTTTTGTTTTTGTAATCCCGATAACTATGTGTCGTCAGCATATAATAAATGCGATATTCGTGTTTCTTTCAGCTTGTTTACAACAGGAGAATCATTGTTATCAATATAGTTTGAAATATCATTTATAAAGATATTAAACAGTGTCGGGCTAAGCGAACTGCCTTGAAGAAGTCCTTGTTTGACGGGGACTGATCTTGTAAATCCATAATTTGATTTTCCACAAACCATCGCGTTTGTGTACATATCTTTTATAAACCCGATAACAATAGCCATTGATACCTATATTGTATAGTTTCAGAAGTAGAGCGTCATGCCATATGCTGTCAAATGCTTTTGTAAAGTCTACAAAAAACAACAGTATAGTCTGCATTCTTTTTTTTCTTATTTCACTATCAATGATCTTTTTTAATATGAATATCTGGTCTGTTGTTCTGTAGGATTTTCGAAATCCTGCCTGTTCTTTTTTAAAATAAATCTCTGCTTTCTATGTAATTAGTTATCCTACTGTTTAATATTTGACAGAATGCATTACTCAGGCAACAATTTAAAGTAATTCCACGATAATTGTTAGGATTTGTAGGATCGCCGCTTTTATAAATGGGCATACAAATGCCATGTTTCCACAGAGTGGGATACTGGCCATATCTTAGTACCCAGTTAAATATATTCTTAAGAGGTATAATTATATAGGCAAACTGGCTTTGATTATTTCATTTGAGATTCCGTCCTTTCCCGTGGCTTTTTTATTTTTTTTAAATTTCGAAATGTCTTATGGATTTCTGATATACTAATAGGCTCATCAACGTCTGGATTATATATAATTTTTTTGCTTCAGACAGTTTTTGCTCAGTCAGTTTTTTTCTCTGTTCTGTTATTTCAATTTTCCTGCTAATTATTTTTTCTAAGTGAGATATCCATTTGTCTTCATGAATTTCCTTCCTTTTATTTTGATTCGTGTTTTGCATGTTTGTTAATTCGTTTAGTGTTCTCCATACTTGATTTGGATCCTTTTCAAAGGCTTCATTTAGTTCTCTAACAAGTTTGTCTCTGTATATATTTTTTGTCTTTCTTAGAATACTTTTGTACGCCTTCACAGTTGAAAAGTACTTTGCCTGTAGGTATCGCTTGAAAGGGTGTCTGTTCAGTGCATTTAAAAGTGATCTTACTTCTTTCCTTAGAAGAAAACATTTTTTATCAAACCATTTTTTGTGTTTCGGATTTTTTCTCTTTCTTTTGCGCATTTGTCTTTGTTTGAGTGATAGAGATGCTGCGTCTTTTATTGTTTGAGTCAGATCATTAACCATGTTGTCAATGAAGACCGAGGTCTCCGTATCATGATTTTGTGTCTTCTCCATACGTTTCTCTATTTCATCTATACGACTCTTCATGATAGGGTTATTTAAAGCAATGTTCAGCTTTACTGCAGATTCGTCATCCCAAATAAATGACGTAATGGTTGTGTTAACTTTTGCGTCATTTCTGTTTGACGTATTATTACGTAAGGGAGCACTGTCAGCATGCGCATTTGTTTTCATATTAGGTCTATCATTGCCAACAGTAAGAAGTAAAATTGACAGTTCTATAGGACAATGATCAGAATATACAGTGAGATTATGAACTTTGCATGCAACAACATCTTTCATTAGGTCTTGTGATACAATGAAATAATCTACAACGCTATTTCCTTTTGTGTTTGAAACAAGTAAAATTTCCTTGAAGATCGCCAAGTGAGCGACCATTAAGAATATGCGTGTTATTTTCCAAACAAATATCTACTAATTTTCGTCCATTTTTTTTGTATAACGCTGTCTTGAGAGCATCGTTGTGTGAATAACATTATAAGGATTGTCATTAGGACATGCATACAATTTGTTTTCACCATCCGTGTCAATATAAGCTATTAATTTTCCCAGTTCTTGCGTTAAAATCCCCACACAATATAACATTCCCTTTGGTAGAGATATGTTCCGCTTGTCTTTCCAACTCTTCTCAAATGCGCACCGTATTATCACGTCCATAAGACGACGATTCAGGTGGTATATATATATACAACCGATGAAAGTATCAAGGTCGTCATTTGTGGAAGAAAGAATTAACCAGACAATGTCAGAATTACTCGTTGGGTGAAACTTGATTAGAGTTCGTAGTTCCTTCTTGATAAAAACTGATATTCCCCCTGATGCACTGGGAGCCTTGTTCCTTTTTCCTGCAGTAATGAACACCAGGGGCAAAGCCTGGTATAAAGATATCGTTAATATCTTCTCGTTCAAGATGAGTTTCTTGTAATATTACTGTGTCATAATCAGAACATATTCTGTGTATTTCTTCTTCAAAGAATTTGTTAATCATACTACCATCGATTGTCTCCCTAAATCTTTAATGTTCCACGAAAATATCTTATTTTTTTCTGTACCATATGCGTTAATATTGAACAACCAATGTTATTAAAATTATATTAGCCAAACACAATTTCATACTGTGATTTAAACTCAAGTGAAAAGGAATAAAGTGAAAATTTCTAAAGACTTAATTCAAAGAAGCGCATCTCGTTCTAAACACTTAATTCAAAGAAGCGCATCTTCTGTGGTGCTATATATGTAGACTGACACTGTCATATTATAATGTCAAATAAAGTATTCGCAATTTTTTCTTTTTTTTTTTTTTTTCTTTTTTTTTGTGGATGAGAGTTTGTCTCAAGAAGTTTTAGTTCTCAGTTACTCTGGTTACCGGAATCCATAGTCCCAATAACGGTTGTTTTTGTACTCGTTCCAGTCGTATTGGTAGCTGTTACGGTTTGCCCGGAAGTCCTTGTAGTTGTCACGTTGTTTGTTTTTGATAGTCATTCCGGTCAGTCCAGGGGTGGTAGTAGTTGCTGTGGTCTGCCTGGAGTTGTAGTTGTCCGTTTCGTTGTATCGTCTCGCCGTGTATCGGTTGTTGTAAGGGTCTGTTGTAGTCGTTGTAACGTCCCTGCCTGTCTGCATCTGGCTGGAAGCGCTGATGGGCTTCCGCTTGTCGACGTGACGTGTAGGATCTGTTCGGTCTTTGTGTGAAGAACTGTTGCCGACTTCTGTCCTGGTGTTGCTTATTTCTGGTGTGATTTCTGTTAGGGTTTTGTCTCCAGGAGAAGTCATTTCGACGTCTTGTCCCCTTTTCGTTTCTTCCGCTGCCTGTTGTGCTCGTTTTTTGTGGAGAGTTTCTGTCTCTAGGGAAGCGTTGTATGGTCGGGGTCTTTGTTTCTTCCAAAAAAGAATGTGCACGTGCCTCCCGATATTTGTTGCCAGAATACTGGCACCCTTTTTTGAGGGATGAATGATGTCTGATAGATGGTATGGAGATTTTTGTAGATTGTTGTGTTCGATGAAAGATACACTTTTCTCCTGGTAGAGAGCGGCAAACACAGTGGCGTTGACGATTTTCCCCCTTGCGTTCAGTTCTTCCTCATCTGTTGGTGCAATATGGCTTACAATTAGTTTGGTCTCTTTACTGAACGTGGATTGACATGTCTTCACACAGGTAATGATCTTTTCACTCACTTCCTTTGGTGATAATGTTTTCAATTCATTAATTCCAGCGTGAAGAAGAACAGCATCTGGCGGTTTGCCGTGTAAAGTTTCTATCTCTCCGCAGCACAGTCTGTGATTTTTGGTCGTTTTTTTTTTTCATGGTTACCTTCAAGCCATAAGAATTTCCAAGCCGTTAAGCCTCAGCCTCAACTCCTTTTAACACAGAATCAGGTAAAATGAGCAGACTGGGCAGTTCATCATAATCCATGTCTGTGTCACTGTTGCTTGTGTCTGTGTTTTTCGTCAATGTCTGTATCAAAAGTTAAGGTACGGGCAGGTTTTTCTTTTTCTTTCAGATCAGTTTCGTTTTGCAACACAGTTGATTCTAAGGTAGGTCTAGGAGTTGGGTGTCGTTTTGAGAGAGGCACTGCCTTGTGGATGCTGAAATGTGGCATTTTTTTTGTTTTTCTGGTATTTTGGGAGATCTTTTTTGTGCAAATGAACTGACTGAGGCGTATCTGTTGATTTCTGGGTCAACATGGAAGTTGACACAGGAGTTTTCTGCGTCTTCTTTCGGTGATGGGGAAGGTGACACAAATGACGCTTTTCTTGCTAAGTCTATCCTTTTTGATGCCATTTTTCCAATTTCTGTACATATCATATCCTGTTTTTCTTGAATCTGCAGTTTCATCAAGGTGATTGCATCCTCCAAGTTATCCATTTTTGTGTTTATGTCTTGTTGAAATGCAAAGACTTTTTTCTGTAAATAGTCACTGTGTCTTGCAGTGTCATCTTGTTCTTTTGTAGTGTCGTCATGTGACGTCATTTGGTGTATGGGCCATGAAATCTTCCATCATTTTGTCGTCAACATGTGGTTCTGCGCACAGTTGGCATGAAAATTTCCGTTACGTTTGATAAAAAATGCAGATCTGGTAGAGAGGGAGCTTTGAGCAGGACCAGTGAACTCTTCGATGGCAATCGGTACACTTTAGAATCCTTTCTTTTTTGTTTACTTCACAGAAACATGCGTGTTTGTCATTGTCTTGAGTAGTTTTAGAACGCTGTTCTTTTTCAGTTATTTTTTTGTCTGATCATCTTCTGTGTCGTTATCAAAGTCCTCATAATTGTCAACATATATTTGAGTCCCTGTTTTCTTTTCCAATATAATTTGGGGGTTCATATGTCCTGCTTTCCTCATAGCCTCTTTGGCTTCTTCTAACGATTCGTAGCCTCTGTGCACTGCTCCCCAGAATCCGTTGACCGACTCGGATGCGAGATTCCAATTGTCGAAAATGCCAACAGATCTACCCACACTTACCGCATAAAATTGTTTATGCACACAGTTCTGTAAAATTGTTTATGCACACAGTTATGCACACAGTTCTGTGTGTCTCGATCTGTCTGTGTGTCTCTATCTGTTTGTGTGTCTCTCTCTGTCTGTATGTCTTTGTCTGTCTGTCCGTCTGCCTCTCTCTTTATCTCTTTCCCATCCTTTACGATCACTTGTCTGTTACGAAGAAGAATGTGGAGAGGGAATACTTGACCCTGCCCGCCTCAAACGATCACTGCTGTCATTCTGCCCTGGACTGAGGACAAACAGCCTCAACAGTCGCTGCTGTCATTCTGCCCTGGGCTGAGGCAAAAACAGCCTCAACAGTCACTGCTGTCATTCTGCCCTGGGCTGAGGGCAAACAGCCTCAACAGTCACTGCTGTCATTCTGCCCTGGGCTGAGGGCAAACAGCCTCAACAGTCACTGCTGTCATTTTGCCCTGGGCTGACTGGACAAACAGCCTCAACAGTCACTGCTGTCATTCTGCCCTGGGCTGACTGGGCAAAAGCCTCAACAGTCACTGCTGTCATTCTGCCCTGGGCTGAGGGCAAACAGCCTCAACAGTCAC
>JADBJO010017867.1:10000-25000 GCA_016801955.1 Conus betulinus | reverse complement strand
TCCACACCTCATGTTCCTCTGTGTGTGTGTGTGTGTGTGTGTGTGTGTGTGTGTGTGTGTGTGTGTGTGTGTGTGTGCTTGCTTGTGTGTGTGTGTGTGTGTGTGTGTGTGTGTGTGTGTGTGTGTGTGTGTGTGTTCATGCTTCATGCTGACATTGGATAGTGTTTTTCTGATCATTTTGCCTTGTTTCAGTATCAGCTTGCTCTGTTCTGTCTTTGTTCTTATGTCTGTCTCTCTCTTTCTCTTTTCCCCCCCCCCCCCCCCCTCCACCCCCCCCGCCCCCGTTCTCCCTGGACGTTCACTTCTCACTTTATCTCCACCTCCTCCCCCCCCCTCCCCATACACATCGCTGAACAAATCACCAGTTCATCCGTTTTTCCCTTGATTCACATAATAATACATTTGATTTGATTTAATCAGTCTGTTGGTCCGTCAGGTTGATTTGATGAACTGCCATGATCTGTTGATGTCACCAACGGATGGATCAAGACGTTGATTGGTTTTTTTTTTGTTTTTGATGGAGGAACAAAATTGCTGATGCCCTAGGTGATCAAAGAGTTCATGAACCACACGGAGGCGGAGCGCAGTGGCAGTGGCATGTCGGAGAACAAGCTGACCAGTCTCTTCTTCGCTCTCATTGTGGCCATCTTCGCCGTGGGGGGCTGTGCGGGCGGGGTCTCCGCTGGATGGTGGGCCGACTTCTTCGGCCGGTGGGTGTGTGTGTGTGTGTGTGTGTGTGTGTGGTGTGTGTGTGTGTGTGTGTGTGTGTGTGTGTGTGTGTGTGTGTGTGGTGTTGTCGGCGATGAGGGTATTGCAGAGATGGTGGTGGTGATGACGTCTCCTCCCAGTGTTTGTGTTAGTCTCTCTCTCTCTCTCTCTCTCTCTCTCTCTCTCTCTCTCTCTCTCTCTCTCTCTCTCTCTCTCTGTCTGAATTATTTCTCCTTGTGATCGTTTCCTTATGTGTTTCTGGAAAGAAATAACTGCCTTTTGCTGATGATGACCCATACTCATTTTCATCGTATTCTCAGCAAACGTGCACCCTTTGTACACAGGCCAGAGGCCTTACAGTTAAACATTTCAGAGTTCAGTTCAGAGTTCTCTCTCTGTCCCTCTGTCTCTGTCTCATTCACTCTCTCTCTCTCTCTCTCTCTCTCTCTCTCGTGTCTCTCGATGTCGATTGTGTGTGTGTGTGTGTGTGTCCTAAGAAGAACGGCATGGCACTGAATACTATCATTGGTGTGTGTGTGTGTGTGTGTGTGTGTGTGTGTGTGCGTGTGTGTGTGTGTGTGTGTGTGTGTGTGTGTGTGTGTGTGTGTGTGTTTTGACCTAAGAAGAATGGCATGGCACTGAATACTATCATTGGTGTGTGTGTGTGTGTGTGTGTGTGTGTGTGTGTGTGTGTGTGACCTAAGAAGAACGGGCATGGCACTGAATACTATTATGGTGTGTATGTGTGTGTGTGTGTGTGTGTGTGTGTGTGTGTGTGTGCGTGTGTGTGTGTGTGTGTCCCCCAGGAAGAACGGCATGGCATTGAATGCCATCATTGGTGTGGTAGCGGCGGGCCTGATGTTCTTCAGCAAGATGGCAGGGGCCTATGAAATGATCATTGTCGGCCGACTGCTGATTGGCTTCAACTGTGGTAAGGACCACAGGTAGAGGGACACACAGTAACTGCGGTAGGGGCAAGCAAAATGACAAAATGACATTGTGAGAGAGAAACAGAGATTGGAGAAAGATGAAGAGGTGAGAGAGAGAGAGAGAGAGGAGAGAGAGAGAGAGAGAGAGAGAGAGAGAGAGAGAGAGAGAAGTTAATTCGTGGAAGCAATAGAATGAAAAAGAAATGCAGAGAGAGAGACAGAGAAAAACGAGAGGAAGATGTAGAGGGAAATATGGAGAGACTTTGCGTCGCCATGCATAGGTAGATAGTTGACTGCCCTCAGCTTAGCATGTCAGAAAAGCAGTGGGGTTATTACACTCCTAGTTTTATGAACAGATCATAAAGGAATAACGACAGATGATGACGTCTAAAACACACGGTCAATGCAACTTAACTGGACTTTTCAGCCAAAGATAAGCAGGTGGAGACTGCCATTATTATAGCATTGTATAATCTTACGTGTGTGTGTGTGTGTGTGTGTGTGTGTGTGTGTGTGTGTGTGAGAGAGAGAGAGAGAGAGAGGGGGGGGGAGGGAGGTAGAGGAGGATGGAAGAAGAGAGATACCGATGGGGTTACAGATCCTGTCAACTTTAGCAAGCAGATGGATGAAGAGATTGAGAAGAGTGAGAGAAAGACAAACCGCATAATGAAAATAAAGAAAACGGCATGTGTGGTTATGCCAGTGCATGGCATCTGTAGGCATGTGTCAGTTGGCGTAACATTGGCGTATATGACTGATTTTATGGCGTGTCGTTTGTAGCAGTGTAGGTATGCTGGCAGGCGTGTACACGGGCGTGTCCTTCGTACCAATGTATATGTGTTGTCGGGTGTGTACACAGGCGTGTAATCCGTACCAATGTATATGGGCTAAACGGTGTGTATACGGGCGTGTCATTTGCACCAATGTATGTGTGTGTCGGGTGTGTACACGGGCATGCCATTTGTTATAATGTCTGCGTGTTGTTAGGTGTATACAGGTGTCAGTTGTACCATTGTGTGTATGCTGGTAGGTGTGTACACGTGTCAAACTGTACCAATGTGTGTTTTGTTGTGAGGTTGTACACGGGCATGTCAATTATACCCATGTATGTGTGTTGTCAGGTGTGTACACGGGCATGTCATTTTTAAAGATGTATGTGTGTTGTCAGGTGCATATATGGGCATGTCAATTGTACCAAGAATGTGTGTCATCAGGTGTGTGCATATACATGTTATCTGTACCAATGTATGTGTGTTGTCAGGTGTGTACACAGACGTGTCATGAGTGTTGTCAGGTGTGTACACAGCCGTGTCATGAGTGTTGTCAGGTGTGTACACAGACGTGTCATGAGTGTTGTCAGGTGTGTACACAGCCGTGTCATGTGTATTGTCAGGTGTGTACACAGCCGTGTCCTGTGTGTTGTCAGGTGTGTACACAGCCGTGTCCTGTGTGTTGTCAGGTGTGTGCACAGACGTGTCCTGTGTGTTGGCAGGTGTGTACACAGGCCTGTCCCCCATGTACCTGTCGGAGATCGGGCGGGCGGAGGTGCGGGGGGCGCTGGGCGTGCTGCACCAGCTGGGGGTGGTGTGCGGCATCCTGCTGTCTCAGGCACTGGGCTTCCCGGAGGTCCTGGGCAACGCTGGTCTCTGGCAGGTGTTGCTGGGTAGGTGGGTGGGGTGTCTGTCCCTGTGTCTGTACTCTGTCTGTCTGTCTGTCTGTCTCTCTGTCTATGTTTCTGTCTCTCTTCTCTCTCTCTCTCTCTCTCTCTCTCTCTCTCTCTCTCTCTCTCTCTCTCTTTGTCCCGCTTCTTTCTGTCTCTCTGTCTCTGTCTCTGTTCTCTCTGTCTCTGTGTGTCTCTCTCTCTTTCTGTCTCTTTCCTCTCTTAGCCTCTGTCTCTCTGTCTCGTCTCTTTCTGTCTGTCTCTCTCTCTCTCTCTGATTCTACCTGTCTGTCTGTCTGTCTGTCTCCCTTTCTCTCTATTTCTCAATATCTCTCCGACCCTATGTCATTTCCTTTTCCCCAACAATAAAAAGCAAAACTGGGAAGTAGGCATATGTGTATCTCCTTCATACATGAACAACCCAAAAAATCCCCTCATTTTTCTAGGAAACAAGTGATTGACACCAACTCTAGGACTGGTCCTCTTCCCACACGGCCCAGCCGCAAAAACGCCGCATCCCCCAAAGAAACAGACCGACCCACCGCCTGCCTCCTCTTCCATCCACACACACACTTAATAATAACAATAATATTAATATATATAGCGCCTGTTCTCTAAAAATTAGGACTCTAAGAGCTTTACATGACCAACAACAAGAACAACACACACGCACGCACGCACGCACGCACACACACACACACACATACATACATACACAAACACGCGCGAGCGCATCTGCGCAGGAGCGCGCGCGTACACTTGCTCATGCATGACCACACACCCACGCTCACAGACACCCGCACGCACGCACGCACGTACCCATATCAACACAGCCTGCACGTACAAGCGACACAACCACCAGGCACTCACGCGTGCGCGCAAAAACCCACTCGGACACTGGGAAGGTGGATTGGGAAGTTAGGGGGAGGGGGTTACGACTGATGAAAGAAATGTGTTTAAATGGCAGATCTGAGAAGAAGAGGGTGAAGGTTGGTGTCTGACACCGATGGGAAGTGTATTCCAGACAGCTGGCCCTTGGAAGGAGAGAGAACGTTGATCAAAAGATTTTGTTCTGACAGAAGGAATGTGTAAGAGGCGGCTGTCAAAAGAGGAACGCTGACAGAAGGAATGTGTAAGAGGCGGCTGTCAAAAGAGGAACGAAGTTAATGGGATGGGGTGTAGATGTGGAGGATGTCTGAGAGACTCTGTGGCCAGGTACCAGAAGCAGAAGAGAAACAGTTAGAAGCCAGCTTGTAGTTAATTTGACTCTGGGTGGAAGCCAGTGGAGGGACTGCACCAGAAGAGTGACATGTTGACGTTTAGACGCTTTACAAACAAGTCCGCGGCAGCGCTATTCTGAACCTTCTGTAGTTTATTGTTGGTACTTTGGTGAGCCAGCCAAGAGACTGTTGCAGTTGTCCAGTCTTGAGAGAATTTGGGAACAAACTAGAGTTTTTGTGGCTTCAGTGGAAAGGAAATGTCTGATTGACTGATCTTACGTATTTCCAGATATGCTGCCTTACAAACATTAGACACGTGGTGCTTGAAAGAAAGGGTGGAATCAAAAGACACACCGAGGTTACGAACCTGGGATGAGAGTTGAATATCAGCACTTCCGATACTGATGGAAGAAGAGAGAGATGACCTTGCAGTTTGGGGGTGGGGGAGGGGGGGGAGACCAAGGAGAAGAACTTCAGTTTTGTCATCATTCAGCTGGAACTTATTCAAAGTCATCCAGTTCTTTAAATCTTGTGAACAGCTTTTAACATCACTGACAGCGTCCTTGAGTTCAGATACAGTGCTTGACGTGTGCATCTGAGTATCATCAGCAAAACTGTCATGCAGCAATGAGTGCTGATCGATAATGTCTGACACAGATCTGACAAACAGAGCAAACAGAACTGACCCAAGGACGGAACCTGTGGTACCCAACAGGTTACAGGTGTAGGAGATGATGAAAGACTGTTGACAACAATTCTCTGGGAACGATCTCAGAGACAGGACCTAACCCCACGCAAGAACGGTGCCCTGAATGCCAAAAGAAGTTTGGAGTCTAGAAAGGAGAATGTCATGATCAACGGTATCAAATACCGCGGAAAGATCTAAAAGAGAGAGAAAGGAGAGTTTGTCGTCATCAAGGGCAAGAAGGAGATCGTTTACAACTTTCAGGAGTGTGATCTCTGTGTTATGGCCAGCCCTGTAAGCAGACTGGTGAGGGTCATTCAGCTCATCGGAGTAAGATGAACGTAGAGCTGAGCAAGTACGATTTTCTCGAGGATCTTTGCAAGGAAGGGGAGATTCGAGACAGGCCTGTAATTTTTTTTTTTATAGTGAATTTGGATCCAGGGAAGGCTTTTTGAGAAGGGAAAGAACAACAACAGCAGATCTATATCCTTGGGGAAAAACGCCAGACAAGAGGGAAGCATTTATGACATGGGTTATGAAGGGGAGCAAGACATAAATACAGCGGAACAGGATGGACGCAGGCAGTGGGTCAAGGTCACATGGTTTTCTAGACGAACTAATCGTCACTTTTCTTACATGATCCTCAGTCACAGAACTGAAAACAGTCAAAGGTTGGCCCGAAAAAGAATGATCAACTGCCCAGGAATCGTCGACAAAACACAGCATCCCCAAAAGAAACAGACCGCCCCCACCGCCTGCCTTCTCTTTCGTCCACACACACTTCCCAGGATGTTCCAACCCAGCTGGCGCACATGCACAGGAGATCACAAACCTGCTTTTTAGACCAAACCCCTGACTGCTTTCACGAGCAACCAAACCCCCAAAGACCTCCAACAGAACCAAAGCACCACACCTAAGTCGCCTTCGTTTTTTCCCTTCTCAAACCCAACTGCAAACTCTCTCTCTCTCTCTCTCTCTCGCTCGCTCGACTCTCTCTCTCTCTCTCTCTCTCTCGCTCTCGTTGTGTGAATGAACGACTTGTGAGTCTCTCTCTCTCTCTCTCTCTCTCTCTCTCTCTCTCTCTCTCTCTCTCTCTGTGAATGTGAACGACGACTTGTGAGTCTCTCTCTCTATTCATTGATAGTCTCTGTGAAATGTTCGCTGATGACACCACAATACACTGTAGTCATAAAAAACTTGAAATATATTTGCCAGTTTACAAGAAAGTATAAACAAATTAATCATATGGTCTGAACTCAATCACATGTGTCTCCATCCTCGGAAAACGAAGTACTTGATAATAACCACCAGACAAAGCGTCAAAATAAAATAATGAAATAGTTGAAGAAGTTGATCATCATAAAGTCCTTGGTGTCATTGTAGACAATAATTGTCATGGTCTTCTCATGTCACAATGCTCTGCAAACTTCTATCTCAAAAGATTCACCAGCTTTCAAAACTAAAATATTTCTTAGACCAACATTGTCGTAAGCTGTTTTTTTACTTCGTACATTGAATCTCATTTGAATTACTCTTCTACATTGTGGGATTCGGCCAGTTTTTATAACGTATTAAAACCACTCTTCAGTCTTCACAGACGGGCTGTGAAACTCATTCTTCTCAAATATACAACTGTCCCTCTCTGATATAAAACGTTTAGACATTTTGCCCTCTGAAATGGAAACTCATTTATAACAAAGCAATTTTCATGTTTAGATAATGTCCAACCATGCACCACCAACTTTGAAAAATAAATTTAAAACGAACCTGATTCGCAATGTCAGAAAGATTCAGATACCCCTACCGAGGATTGATCTTTTTAAATCTAGCCTTATTTACTCCGGTGGTTGTTTGTGGAACGACCTAGTGTCTTCATTTAATGTAATTTCGAGTCTAAATGTTTTCAAAAAACAATACTTCTCATATCTGATGCTACGCTTCCTAAACAGTGTGACTAATGACAACATCATATAAACTTCTTTATATACGTTTTCAAAATTATATTTTTTCAAGTACAAATGATGTTTAAATGTATTTGAATGTTCATTTGTGTTCCTTCGTTACCCCTTCTCTATATCTTCTGATGATATACTGTTCACCTGTCCATCTTTCATTGACGTCCTTCGTGAAAGGTTGACTGTCATATTTTTGGATGATCTCCTCCCCTCTTCCCTCATCTCTCTCTCTCTCTGTCCTCCTCTAGCTCTCACCTGTGTTATGAATCCTTCTTCCATTGGGTCTCTCCTTCGCCCCGCTCCCGCCCCGCTCCTCCGTTCTCTCCCTCTCCTCCTCCTCCTCTCCTCTTCCTCTCCTCTCCTCGCTCTCTCTCTCCTCTCTCCTCTCTACTCGTCCTCCTCTCCGACCCGCTCCCCTCCTCTCTCTCTCTCTCTCTCTCCTCTCTCTCGGGTGGTGTGAATTGACGACTTGTCTCCTGTGATGTCCTCTCTTCTCCCGTCTGTCTCTCGAAAGGTTGGCTGTCTCTCTACCCTCCTCCAACTCTCTCGTCTTCATCGTCTCGTCACTCCTCGGATTGTTGTGAATCACTTGTCGTTCTCTCTCTCCTCACTCCTCCCCTCCTCCCTTCTCCTCCCCTCTCTCTCCTCAGCTCTCTCTCTCTCTCTCCTCTTCTCACTCTCCTCTCTCTCTCCTCTCCCCTCCCTCCCCTCCTCTCTCCCCTCTCACTCTCCTCTCTCTCTCCTACATCTCTCCGCTCTCCCTCCTCCTCCTCTCCTCTCCTCCCCCGTCTCCTCTCACCTCTCCCTCCTGTCCATCTAGGAAAAACGAAACACTTCTCTCCTCTCCCCCCCCTCCGTTGATCCTCTCTCACTCCTCCCTCTCCCTCCCCCCTCTCTCCCCCCATCTCACGTCCTCACCCATCCTCTCCGCCACTACTCTCTCCCCACTCCCGCACTCCTCGCTCCCTCTCTCTCCCTGCTCTGCAGGCCCTCTCCCCTCCTCTCAATCTCCTCCCTCCTCGTCTCTCCTCGCCTCCCCCCACCTCCCTCTCTTCCCCTCTCTCTTCCGCTCCTCTCTCTCCCAGATCCTCCTTCTTTCTCCCTCCCTCTCTTCCGACTCCGTCCTCCCTCTCTCCCCCGTTCTCCCCGCTCTCGTCTCCCTCTCGCCTCCCCATTCTCCTCTCCCGTCCCCTCCTCAACTGGCGATCCGCGTCCTTCCTCTCTCTCCTCCCCCTCCTCTCTCTCTCTCAGCCGTCTCACCTCCCCCCTCAATCCTCTCCCTCCGTCCTCTCTCCACTCTCCTCCTCTCTCCTCTCCTCTCTCATCACCTCCTCTCTCCCTCTCAGTCTCCCCGCCTCTCCTCCTCCTCTCAGGTTCCCTCTCCCTCTCTCTCTCCCTTCCCTCTCCACTCCCCGCCATCTCTCTCTCCTCTCCATCTCCTCTCTTCCCCCCCTCGGCTCCTCTCTCCTCCCTCCCATCTCACAACTGCTCTCTCCTCTTTCTCTCTCTGCTCCTCCTCTCCGTTGTCCGCTCTCCCCTCTTCGCCTCCTCCTCCGCCACTCTGCCTCATCCCTCTCACTCCGTCCCCACTCTCTCTCCTCTCCGCACTCCTCCTCTCTCATCTCTTCCCCTCTCTCCCCTCCCTCAACCTCTCTCTCTCCATCCTCTCTCTCCTCCTCCTCGTCTCTCGTTCTCCCTCTCCCATTGTGGATGAATGAACGACTTGGTCCATCCCACCCGTCCCCTCCTCTCTCCCTCGGTCACTCCTCCCCCCCTCCTCCACTTCTCATCGCCTCCAGTCCGTCATCTCCCCTCTCGCTCTCTCTCTCTCATACTCTCTCTCACCTCCGTCTCTCTCTCTCTCTCTCTCCGTCACTTCCCTTCCCTCCGCCTCTCGCTTCTGAACGACCTCTTTCTCGTGAGTCCTCGCCATCCCTCATACCTATCGAGGTGTTCTATCTTCCCAGGTCTCGTCATTTCAGGATTGATATGTGTGCCGTGTGCGTGGTGACGTCAGGTATGATTGCGTCATTTCAGGATTGATATGTGTGCCGTGTGTGTGGTGACGTCAGGTGTGATTTGTCATTTCAGAATTGGTATGTGTGCCGTGTGTGTGGTGACATCCTGTGTGATTGCGTCATTCAGGATTGATGCGTGGTGGTTGATGACGTAGTGTGTGATTGCGTCATTTCAGGATTGATATGACGTGTGCCGTGTGTGTGTGTGTGGTGTGTGTGTGTGGTGACGTCATGTGTGGTTGCGTCATTTCAGGACTGACCTTTGCCCCCCTGTGTGGCGCAGCTGTTGCTGTTTTTGCTGTGTCCGTCCGGAGAGTCCCCGCTATCTGCTGATTACCAAGAAGAGAGAGGGACAGGCCACTGAAGGTAGGACTCCTACACGCCAGAGAGAGAGAGAGAGAGAGCGAGAGAGAGAGAGAGAGAGAGAGAGAGAGAGAGAGATGCGGAAAGGGAAATAAAGAATAAAGATACGGGGACTAGAGGTCCATGCGTCTTGTATAAAAGCGCAACTGAACGCACTGCTGTGATGAGCAATACGATGAGGACATAGCGCGTGACTGTCATATCAATGGACTGTGATGAGCAATACGATGAGGACATAGCGCGTGACTGTCATATCAATGGACTATGATGAGCAATACGATGAGGACATAGCGCGTGACTGTCATATCAATGGACTATGATGAGCAATACGATGAGGACATAACGCGTGACTGTCATATCAATGGACTGTGATGAGCAGTACGATGAGGACGCTGTGTTTATCAAGCATGTTATATAAGCAGCAATGCTTCTCTGTTATCCTCGTAAGTAAAGAATTTTATCTCGTCCTTCACTCTGTCTGTCTGTCTGTCTGTTGGTCTATCTATTTCATTCTGTTTGCCCATCTGTAATCCTGTCCATCTGCCTGTCTGACTGTCTTGGTCTGTCTGTTTCAGTCTAGATCTTTCTCTGAGCCTCCTCTTTCACTCCCTTCCATCCTTTTTTCTACAAATCTCGTCTGTTTGTCTGTCTTCCCTTTCACCCCCCTCTCTCCTCTCTTTCTCCCTTTTCTCTCCTCTCTCTCTCTTCTTTCTCAGCTCTTTCAGTCTGTCTATATATCTTCTCTGTTTATCTGTCTGTCTACCGGCCTGTCTTTGTCTCTCTCACTCTCTCTCTGAATCAGACCTGAGCGCACTGTCATATGATGACCCCTGCCCTTTGTGACGTCACATGTAGCCCTGAGGCTTCTACGTGGCACAGACGACGTGGAGGCAGACATTGAGGAGATGAAGGCTGAGGCCACGAAGCAGGAGGCAGAGCCCAAGGTGAGGATGGTGATGATGATGATGATGATGGTGATGGTGATGATGATGATGGTGATGATGATTGATGATGATTGATGATGATGATGATGATGATGATGACGACGGTGATGATGATGAGAATGATGGTGATGATGACGATGATGATGATGATGATGACGGTAATGATGATGATGATGATGAAGATGGTAATGATGGTGAGGATGATAATGATGATGATTATCATGGTGATGGTAATGACAGTGATGGTGGTGGTGATGATGATGGTGATGGATGATGATGATGATGATGATGATAATGGTGATGGGTGATGATCATGATGGTGATGATGATGATGATGATGATAGTAATGAGGATAAGGGTGAGGACGTTGATGATGATAATGGTGATGCTGATGATGGTGGTGGTGGTGATGATGATAATGGTAATGTTGGTTTCTTTGTTGTCTTCCTGTGTGTGTGTGTGTGTGTGTGTGTGTGTGTGTGTGTGTGTGTGTGTGTGTGTGTGCGTGCGCATGTGCGCATGTGCACGCGTGTGTGTCTCTGTGTGTGTGTGTGTGTGCGTGTGTGCGTGTGTGTGTGTGTGTGTGTGTGAGAGAGAGAGAGAGAGAGACAGACAGACAGACAGACAGAATGAGAAAAAATATGACAAACATTACGAACTAAAAAGAAAGTCTTGAGAGGAAGTTCTGTGGTGTTTGTCTTGGTATGCTATGACCACAGAGTGACTGCTCTTGCTGGCTCTGGCACACCAGATCACATCTTGCTGTGTCTGCTTCTTCAGCAAGATATAGATGTGTGTGTGCGTGTATGTGTATGTGTGTGTGTGCGTGTGTGCGTGCATGCGTGTGTGCGTGTGTGTGTGTGTGTGTGTGTGTGAGTGTGTGTGTGTGTGTGTGTGTGTGTGTGTGTGTGTGTGTGTGTGTGTGTGTGTGTGTTGTGTGAGTGTGTGTTGTGTGAGTGTGTGTGAGTGTGTGTGTGTGTGTGTGTGTGCTTGTGTGTGTGTGTGTGTGTGTGTGTGTGTGTGTGTGTGTGTGTGTGCAGGTGGGTCTGGTGTCCCTGTTCACCAATTCTGCATTACGTAAACCCCTGATGATCAGTATCGTCATGCATCTCTCGCAGCAGCTGTCCGGAATCAATGGGGTACATCTGTCTGTCTGTCTGTCTGTCTGCCTGCCTGCCTGCCTGCCTGCCTGCCTGTCTGTCTGTCTGTCTGTCTGTCTGTCTCTCTCCCTTTCTCTCCCTCTCACATTGTCTGCCTGTCTGCCTGTCTACCTGTCTGTCTGTCTGTCTGTCTGTCTCTCTCTCTCTCTCTCTGTCTCTCTGTCTCTGTCTCTTTCTCTCTCACACTCTCTTTTTCTGTTTGTGTGTCTCTTAGGAACGTGCGCGTATGGAAACATTTTTGCATTGATATGTATGCGCTAGCATAATCCCGTCATACATGCATTGTACCATTGTTGTATGTGTAGTATTTTTTTTACTGAGCAAACCATGTGGTGTACTGATATTGGAGTATAGTGAAGAGGGGAACAAAAAAGAATCACACCGTCAGCACTTCACACCGTCAGTATTTCACACCGTCAGTACTTCACACTCTCAGTATTTCACACAGTCAGTACCTCACACAGTCAGTACTTACCTGTGTTGGATGCTAGCACCTAAGGGGTCAGAGGTCAGTGCCGCCCTGTGTGTGTGATCCCTGTGCAGATCTTCTACTACTCGGCCAGCCTGTTCAAAGGGGCGGGCATGGACGCTGCCTCAGCGACGCACGCCACCAGCGGGTGGGCGGGGTGATGGTGGTGATGACCCTCATCACGGTGCCGCTGATGGACAGGGCGGGGCGCCGCACGCTGCATCTGATAGGACTGGCCGGCATGTTCCTCTTCAGCATCCTCATCACTGTGGCCTTGGCGCTCAGGGTAGGTGGGGGGGGTGGTGGTGGTGGGATGAGGGGGTGGATTATGAGTAATGTCCCTTTTTCTTTTAGTGTCATCTCTTTGATCTTGGTTATGAGGGTATGTATGGTGGGGTGGGGGTAGAGAGGGGGGGTGAGATTGAAGGGGTAACATTCCGTGTTGATAGTCATAAGCTGTGGCTATATAGAGAGAGAAAAGGGGGGAGGAGAGTGGATAGAGATGGAGTATGGACTTTTTTGGTTCATCGTCGTTACTGTAGACTTGATCCTAAAGGTATGTAAGGGGTGGGGGTTGGGTGGAGGTGGAATGAATTGGATTGTGGCCACAGCACTGTGGCTGTGGTCCCGAGGGTATGTAGCACTGGAGGGGATGGGGGGGGGGGGAGGGGCTTTTCATTGTGACCTAACGTCTTTACGTCTTTTCATCACAGTTGCCATAGAATCACCTTGTCTCAGTAATTCAGGGATGACAGATATGTCAGTGTTGAATTTTAGTGTATGTGTTTTTGTGTGTGTGTGTGTGAACCAGAGTGAAGTGGAGTGGTTCAAGGTGGCCAGCATTGTCCTCTCATTGATCTACGTCGTCTTCTTCGCCCTAGGGCCTGGTGAGTCAGAGAACTGCCACTCCCCCCCTTCCCCCCCTCCCCCCGTCCAGTTGACCTCCCAGTCTACCCACTACCCATGAACAAGCTGACTGCAGCGTGTGTGTCTTTGTTCAACACATTTACAGACAGCTTGAAAAAGAAATTTATGACCAGGGAGAAACAGTCAGCGAGGCGCACAAAACAGACAGACAGTCAGACAGACTGACAGACAGATGGACAGACAGACACAGGTTGTTGCCTGTGTCAGAGATGATAGAGATACCGTGGCAAATCCGATGAGGGGGATGGAGCGATGACATTAATATTAATGATGGCGAAGACATTAATGATCATAATCATCACAAACACCGTTACAAGAAGGCCAGTAATGATAAAGACTATGATGACAGTGATTACAATACTGTTACAGATGGATTGATGGAGATTTAATTTTAAAAAAGTTATAGTTCCCATAACCTGGGAATGAATGGATGATGCTGACGATGATGATGATGACAATGACGATGATGATGATGATGATGATGATGATGATGATGGACATGATTATGATGACGATGACGATGATGATGATGATGATGACGATGATGATGATGTCATCCAGAATTCATTCCCTTGCTAATTGTGGTGGAGCTGGATGACTAAGATGATAATGATGATGATGGTGATGATGATGATGATGATGTCAACGTCCAGGGTCTATTCCCATGACAGAGCTGGTTGACTACGATGAAGATGATGACGATGATGATGACAGTAATGATGATGGTGATGATGATGATGATGATGACAATTATGATGATAACAATGACAGTGATGATGATAAGATGATGATGGTAATGATGATGATGATGATGATGTCGTCGTGGTCCAGGGTCCATTCCCTGGCTGATCGTGGCGGAGCTGTTTTCTCAGGGACCCCGTTCGGCGGCCATCAGCGTGTCTGTGCTGGTCAACTGGGGGTCCAACTTTCTGGTCGGCTACACCTTCCCATTCATCCAGGTCAGACAACCCCCTCCCCCTCCCTCCATCTTCCCCTTCATCCAGGTCAGACAACCCCCTCCCCCCTCCCTCCACCTTCCCATTCATCCAGGTCAGACAACCCCCTCCCCCTCCCTCCCTCCACCTTCCCCTTCATCCAGGTCAGACAACCCCTCCCCCTCCCCCCCTCCCACTCCCCCTTCATCCAGGTCAGACAACCATCTCCCCCTCCCTCCACCTTCCCCCCTTCATCCAGGTCAGACAACCCCTCCCCCTCCCCTCCCCCCTCCCCCTTCATCCAGGTCAGACAACCATCCCCCTCCCTCCACCTTCCCCTTCATCCAGGTCAGACAACCCCTTCCCCCTCCCTCCCCCTCCCCCTTCATCCAGGTCAGACAACCCCCTCCCCTCTCCCCCCCCCTCCCCCTTCATCCAGGTCAGACAACCCCTCCCCCTCCCTCCATCTTCCCTTTCATCCAGGTCAGACAACTCCCTCCCCCTCCCTCCCCCTTCTCCCTTCATCCAGGTCAGACAACACCCCCCCTCCACCTTCCCCCTTCCATCCAGGTCAGACAACCCCTTCCCCCTTCATCCAGATCAGACAACCCCCTCCCTCTTTATCCAGGTCAGACAACCCCTCCCCCTTCATCCAGATCAGACAACCCCCTCCCTCTTTATCCAGGTCAGACAACCCCTCCCCCTTCATCCAGGTCAGACAACCCCCCTCCTCCTCCCTCCACCTTCCCCTTCATCCAGGTCAGACAATCCTCACTGTGTCCACTCCCCCTTCATCCCCATCCAGTTTAGTCTCCATGACATGGCGGATAAATCAACACTGAGATTACCATGGAAGGGGAAGTTGGGGAAGGGATAGGGGGAAGGGGAGGAGGGGCAGGGATCAGGTAGATTAGCCAGCCAAGTTCAAGGTGAGAAGGTGATGGAGAGTAGGTTAGCTATGACACTACTGCAAGAATACCAGGTGAGATTGTGAGGGAGAAGTTAGATTGTTCACATCAAAACACCG
>JADBJO010017867.1:0-5000 GCA_016801955.1 Conus betulinus | reverse complement strand
ATCTGTTGCCCTGAAACATCACTTGGTCTGAAGAAAAATGTTGATTGTGTCTCTGTGTCCATGTCAGGCACAGCTGGTATTCTAACATAGAAAAAGATGATGATGAACATAGTGGCTCCCAGATCTTTTTGGCAAAGGAAACATGTTAAGATGTACTTCCTAATCCTTGCGCAATTTGTTTTGCTAAGTGTAGATTCAGCAGCAGTGTACTGCCTATGTATATTTGTCAGATTCTAAGGTATTCTTGGGATTGACAGAATGTGCAAAAAGTGTAATTCCAATGAAAGAGGTGGTCATTGTTTTACCATGGTTTGTTTTTTTCAGGACATAAGGAAAGAAGTGCTGACTGCATGCTTTTGAAATCATCGAAATAATCTTGAGCTTTCAGCTGAGTTCTCCACATTAATATTTTTTTCAAATGTACTAGTGATAGCTTGATTTATTAAGGTGTGTGTGTGTGTGTGTGTGTGTGTGTGTGTGTGTGTGTGTGTGTGTGTGTGTTGTTAAAATCACTCATGTACACATGTGTAAGTATTGTTTTCAATTTCCTCATGATTTCAGCAGCATCTTTACTGTGTGTGTGTATGTGTGTTTTTTTTTAAAGAAAGTTTGCTGTGCTTGTATTTCAAGTGGTTTTGTTTTGTTTTGTTTTTTGTTTAGTTTCTGGGTTTTTTTTTTCTTTTTTTCTTTTTTTTTTTTTAATTGTCGACGTCACTTTCTCACATTGATTGTACGTGAGTATAAAAGTACTTTCATCACGTACGTGAGTATGAAATTGCTTTCATCACATGAGTGATGTACAAACTTGTTGGTATACCTCAAGGGGGTGAAGGAAAGAAATGCTGGATTCTGGTATCATAAATCATTTTTTGAGCATGTCATTCATGTAATACAGTGTGTCATTTTGTTTCACAGCTTGTTGTAGATCTTTCTTTTCAATTTATCCAAGTGTCTTGTTATTCGTGGTCTTGTAGTAAATCTTTCTGTTTGGACTGCCTGACATTCGCCTCTGCAGTTTAAGTCTCTTTTTCTGTTCTGACTGTCTCAAGGGAGATGAGTAATCCATTGTTCCCTGTTTATTTGGACCAATCACAAAGAGCCCTGGCAGTGAGGGTGGTAGCTTTAGACCAATCAAAAACACACCGGCAGTGAGGGTGGAAGTTTTAGACCAATCAGAAACACACTGGCAGTGAGAGTGATAGCTTTAGACCAATCAGAAACACACTGGCAGTGAGAGTGATTGCTTTAGACCAATCAGAAACACACCGGCAGTGAGAGTGGTAACTGTGGACCAGTCAGGAATAAGTCGGGCTGCGGGCATATAGGGAAACCTGAAGAGAAGCCTCGCTGATGAACTAAAGCATCAAGGACCATGTGGTTTGCTTCTGCGATGGGGCAACGTATCATCGTTGTGTTGTCTCTGTGTGTGCGATAGATGAGACACACTGCAAGCAGTGTTGTGCTCAAGGCGTGTAGCTTTGTAATGTCACCGGAGCAAAAGTTGCTGCCTTTAATAATTAATGAAGTATGTTGCAGGAAATGTGTCTGGAATTGTGTGTGGTTGTTTTATTGAAGGGTGGACAGGGATATCTCTGATGGAATGTCCAAAATCTGATTGCTGTCCATGAAGTTTCTTGTTCCTTTTCCTCTATCCCTGTTCATTATTCAGGCCTGTGTGATGATTTGTTCATGTGTTGCTATCTGCAAGAGCCTGTTTATGACTAGATTTTGTGTTGTGTTTTTCATCCCTTTTAAGGCGTCTGAAAAATCACGTGAATCCATTCCGGTTTTATATTTCTTGCGCGGTAATTTATTCTTTCTGTTCTCATATCTTCTTTCGTTTTCATTCATCTTGTTTGTTTTTCTTGGGAGAAGGGATGTTAGTTTCATACATTGTGGATTCTTGATTATGGTGGTTGTGTATGTGTGTTTTGTTCGTCAGCTAGTCTGCTTGCTGGTAAGGCTAAAAGGAAGTCTCTCTCTCACTCTCTCTCTCTCTCTCTCTCTGTCTGTCTCTCTCTCTCTCTCTCTCTCCTTCCTCAAGCCACCATGATGGAGAATATCTGGGATATGGTTTCTTCCCTTCTTTCTTTCTTTTTTTTTTTTTTTTTAAAATTTTTTTTTTACTGATATCATTTCTTTGCCATGTTTTTCTGATTGACATAGTTGGGATATGTGCGGATTTGCCAGAGTGCTGTTGTGTGGTGTGTGGAGAAGGTTGTGACGTGGTAGAGAGTTCCAGGAGGTGGGACAGGTGGAAAAGACCAGATGGTCTCCAAGTGTGAGGGGGGAAAGGGTCACAGTCAGTGAGAGAACCAGGAAGTGTCAGCCTGATGTCTGAAGCTGGATCATGATCTGTGTAGGGCAAGAATACGTGAACGGCATGTGAAAGTGATGCAATAAAATGTTACGTCTTTTTGTGGTTCTCAGTGTCTGTGTGTGTGTGTATCTGATTTTCGTGCTGACTGCGATCTATGGAGGAATGTTTTGTACCTTTTTCTTGTGTGTCGACATTGTTGGTTGCTTGTTTCTATTATGACTGAGATGAGAGTAACTTTTCACCTCTTTGTTTTTATTTTTTAGCCGGACTCTCTTTTAGTAAAATTACCTTCTCTCTGTCTGTCTGTCTGTCTGTCTGTCTGTCTCTGTGCATCTCTCTCAGTCTCTGTCTGCCTCTCCCCCCCCCCTCCCCCTCTCTCTCTCTCTCTCTCTTTCTTTCTCTCTATACATATATGTATCTTTTTTCTCTCAGGACTAGTCTGATAAAATTGAAGGAGCAAATGCACACGCGCGCGCGCCCACACACACACGCACACACACACACACACACTTTTTCTCCATCTCATGTGCGCACATACACACACACACACACGCACACACACACACACACACACTCACACACACACATCTCACGCTTTTACAAAATCCACCCTCTCTCTC
Organism: Conus betulinus; assembly: GCA_016801955.1. NCBI lineage: Eukaryota > Metazoa > Mollusca > Gastropoda > Neogastropoda > Conidae > Conus > Conus betulinus. The sequence continues at coordinate 2,060 of JADBJO010017867.1, read as the reverse complement.
TCTCTCTCTCTCTTGCCAGTTGATTCTTAGTATCTAGAGGTCAGTGTATCACATTTCTTTCTGACTTGAAGTTCAGTCTGGAACACTGCTCCCACGTCTGTCCACTGGCCCTCTTCACACTGTGCCAATGATGATACTGTCTCCATACTGCTCCGGCCTCTCCCTCTGTCAGTGTGTGCTGTGTGCCAACTGCCTCCATACTGCACCGGCCTCTCCCTCTGTCAGTGTGTGTCCTGTGGCAAATGGCCTCCATACTGCACTGGCCTCTACCTCTGTCAGTGTGTGTCCTGTGGCAAACTGCCTCCATACTGCACCGGGCCTCTCCCTCTGTCAGTGTGTGTCCTGTGGCAAATGGCCTCCATACTGCACTGGCCTCTACCTCTGTCAGTGTGTGTTCTGTGGCAAACGGCCTCCACTACCACACCAGCCTCTCCCTCTGTCAGTGTGTGTCCTGTGGCAAACTGCCTCCATACTGCACTGGCCTCTCCCTCTGTCAGTGTGTGACTTCTGGCAAACTGCCTCCATATTGCACTGGCCTCTCCCTCTGTCAGTGTGTGTCCTGTGGCAAACTGCCTCCATATTGCACCGGCCTCTCCCTCTGTCAGTGTGTGTCCGTGGCAAACTGCCTCCATATTGCACCGGCCTCTCCCTCTGTCAGTGTGTGTCCTGTGGCAAACTGCCTCCGCTACCACGCCAGCCTCTCCCTCTGTCAGTGTGTGCCCTGTGGCAAACTGCCTCCACTACCACGCCGGCCTCTCCCTCTGTCAGTGTGTGTCCTGTGGCAAACTGCCTCCATACTGCACTGGCCTCTCCCTCTGTCAGTGTGTCCTGTGGCAAACTGCCTCCATACTGCACTGGCCTCTCCCTCTGTCAGTGTGTGTCCTGTGACAAACTGCTTCCACTACCATGCCGGCCTCTCCCTCTGTCAGTGTGTGTCCTGTGGCAAGCAGTGCTGGTGTAACGGGCGGGGAAGGAGGGGTGTGTGTGTATGCACGTGCTTTGTGACAATCCATTGTCTGACATTGGGTTTTGTTCGTCTGGTCACTTCATTAGATTCGTTTACTTTTGTTTTCCCTTCTTCAGAATGGGGCACTGTGGGAAGCAAGGTGCTCGCTGTTGTCCCCCCTTTTTTTTTTTCTTTTTTCTTTTTTTTTTTCTTTTCTTTTTTTTTTTTTACCTGAGGCCTTTGTTTTTTTGGTTTTTACTGAATTGGAATCACGTCATCTTTCTCTTCTAAAAGGGAAATAACTCTTCCCTTTATTCTCCTTGCAACACTGGGCAGTTACCTTTCTTTTACAAGTAGGTTTCATGACAATTGAAAAGCAAGCCAACACATGCAATTCAAGTAAATAAGTAAATGAATAAAAATATGTGTGTGTGTGTGTGTGTGTGTGTGTGTAACAGACTTTTAGAGTATATGTTTTCTTTAATGTTGATATGAATCATCACTGTCCTTTTACAATCCGTTATATATGTTTTATCGTGTGCAGTATTGTTCTATGCTCAGGTTAATATCCATAGTAACTGAGGAACAAGGGCAGACAAAATAGACCATATTCTCGCTAAACCTTTACTCTTGAGAATGGATATTAGTGATGAATCCCCCCTCTCTGTCTCTGTCTCTCTGTCTCTGTCTCTCTCTCTCTCTCTCTCTCTCTCTCTCTCTCCCCACGCAGAAATGCTAACAGGCGCTTTAATCCTACCCCCACACTCTCTCTCTCTACACACACACACACACACACACACACACACACACCTGGGTGGAAGGCCAGCTGTGAGTGAAGTGAGGTCCAGTGCCAATGGATCCAGTGCACAGTCACTCTAAGCCTCTCCTAATCCCTTCCGCTCCTGTGAGCTGCATGCCCCTGGGAGAGAGAGAGAGAGAGAGAGAGAGAGAGAGAGAGAGAGAGAGAGAGAGAGTACATTCGCACTTGTGTGAACGTTTTTCTACACTGATTTCGGAAAGTGATCCCATCGTTGTCTATCCATTTTCCTCTTTTTTTGGTTTTTTTTTTTTTTTAAGGAAAACGGATGACCCCCACTATTTACACATAGCTTGG
>JADBJO010017866.1:32805-36581 GCA_016801955.1 Conus betulinus | reverse complement strand
CACTCCGGTGGTGTTCAGTGGCGCCTGTTCTGATCTAACATACGCAGGACACCACCTACTAAGCCCCCTACTGACGACAATAATTGCTTAGTCGCGGAGGCCGGCGTGAGTGAGCTCTCCCTCCGGAGGGCGCCACCACGTCCGTCCAACGACAGCCCCATGGACTTGCCGATACCGGTGACCCTGACGGAACCAAACAAGGCCACAGACGCTGGAGAGGACATCGAGATTGAGGTCACCATGAGAGCAGGGCATGAAGGGCCACAGAATTTGAGACTTTTTTTTCTTTTTTTTTAATACTGATCGATGACAATGAGGATGATTAAGATGATGCTATGGATTTCCATTTCGGTCTTAGACTACATGACAGGGCTGTACTCTACGCTTCCTTTCATAATATATCCCGGCGTCAACCAGGCCCGAGAGATACAGGCACCTGCAGTGTCGGTCAAGAAATTTGAGCAACACTCTCAGAAACGCATCCATTAAGTGGATGAAACTCGACTGTGTGGTCCCAGTCTTCCCAACTGAGTCTGCAGCAACTCAGCTCTGGGTAGGAGCCGGTCGGGGCAGAAAAACCCACATGACTTCTGATGGGATTCGAACCCACGACCTCCCAGCCTGGAGTCCGCCACGCTAACCACTTCGCCACGGCAGCTGGTACTCATTTGTTTCTTCTCTTTAAGGAATATCTAGAAAGTACATGGCGGATATTTCTGAAAATTTGTAGGTATGGTCATTATGGGTCATGGATGATGCCCTATGTTCAGTTTTACCGTTATAGCTTTTACTAATGGCCCACAATGGTTTCTCTTCTTGATGGAAAATCTCAGAAAGTTTTTTTGCCGATCTTTCTGAAAATTTGTAAGTATGTTCATTTTAGGTTACAGATGATGGCTGATGTTTACCAGAATACCTGTTACTAAAGGTTACACCAGCCCAAGATGGTTCTTTCCTCTTTATGGAATACCTCACGCGTATTCAGGATAAACTGGGAGTGCGTTTATATGCTTTGCATCTTGTTTTTCTTTTAGATTTTTGCACAATGTTTTGGAATACGGCTCCACTTTGTGTTAGTCGCGGTGTTCTCCTTGTCTGTCTGTCTGTCTGGCTCTGTGTCTTTCTCTCTCGTTCTGTCTGTCTGTCTGTCACTCACTCTCTCCCTCTCTCCCTCTCTGCCTCATTACTCCTATCTCTCTCAGTACTTCTAACCTCTCTCTCTGTCTGTCTGTCTGTCTGTCTGCTGTGTCTGTCTGTGTATTTCTCTCTCTTCCTCCATCACTACCTCCCTCCCTCTATGTACTTTTACCCTTTTCTCTTGTGTTTACTGTTCTTCCTGGTTGATGCTTTGATGCGTTGTCGCATTGACTGTGAGGGTCATAAACCTTGCTTTTTTTTTTTCTTTAAATTGTGTTGTAAAAGTAGATTGTCGTCGTTATCACTGAAGGCGAAAATGAAAAAAAAAAAAAAAAAAAACTTGCAAAAGTTTTCTAGAATGTGAAAAATAGTAGATGTCACAATGGCCGCGCCATGCGCACACGATTGCAATCGCATACACCTGCACACGATACTCGACCTCTCGGGCACAACCGCAATCTGACTCCAGATCACACAAATATCACTGTAAAGATTTCACGAAAATTTCTCCCCCTGGCCAACAACCTCAGTGGGTTTTTTTTTTTTTTATTTATTCCTTTTTTCTCCCTCTCTCCAAAGTGTATTAAGTCACATCAAGCTTGCCCTTCATTTGGCCCATATAAATTCTTTTTACTTCCATTTTTTTCTACACTATTGTCATTTGCATAAATTCATGACATAGGTCGGTACATATGGGGATTCAGATCCCAAAGATTCAAAATCAGATATTTTTCCTTCCTCTCGCAGATACACCAAATTTCACTCCGAACTCTTTCCCGGCACAGCGGGATGCCAAATAAAGTCCTCCCGACATAGCGGGGTAACAAATAAACCCCTCCCGACATAGCGGGGTAACAAATAAATTCGTCTCGATACGGCGGGGTAACAAAATCTTCTCAGGTTACTGGTCCATCCGACTCCCGTCAGTGTTTCCCTGAACTGGGCGACTGGCTGCTCTCTGACTTGTTTTGGGACTCCAAAATCTCACAATACACGGTCCTGCAATACAGACCACTTATAAATCAAAATGATAAAAAAAAAAAAGGTACTCACCGATTTTCATCGATCTCTTGAACGACAACCTACCTACCAGATATGTGGATTAGGGGTTTCCAATATCGATTTCAAAACAAAAGAATGCCGAATTATACAATTCATCAAAACTGGATCCACATATCCACTTACCCTTAGTGTACTTAGGTCTGGCCTCCAGCCCATACCGCAGCCTATATATTCAACTTGGGGCTTACCCCTCTCTGGGTCAAGCCTAATTACAATTATAATTTGCTGTCTTCTTTCCTGACAGCTCGACCAGTGCAGCAATGAATGACGATTTCTCATCCAGTCGCGTCAGCAGGTGAACACCCTTGAGTTCCATTCTCTTTTTTCCTACACCCAGGGACCGTATTCACTCTCAGTTAACCTCACTCACTGTCTACCCAAACTCTAAAAATGGCCATTTCATTTCATCTTCACAGGCAAACAGTCACACACACACACCAAAAAAAAAATCACAGTAACCAAACCATAGCCTACTCTGGGACCATGACAGTAGAATAGGTGAAGTTTTGTGACAGCAATTTATTTAATGTGGAGAATGTGAATGTGTAAGGGTCGACGGGCGTCTAGTGTCTTCTTGTCAGAATCGCCATACCATCACTATGTCATTATTGATTCTGGTGTGTGTACCCTTCACTGTGCTATTACCACAGGGAGCAGTCAATGTCAAGTCATTGAGAGGTTAACCCACCGGAGGAGACACTGCACTGCTGCCGAGTCACTTCGGTGGTGTTCAGTGGCGCCTGTTCTGATCTAACATACGCAGGACACCCCTACTAAGCCCCTACTGACGACAATAATTGCTTAGTTGCGGAGCCGGCGTGAGTGAGCTCTCCCTCCATAGGGCGCCACCACGTCCGTCCAACGACAGCCCCCATGGACCCGCCGATACCGGTGACCCCGACGGAACCAAACCAACGCCACAGACGTGGAGAGGACATCGAAATTGAGGTCACCATGAGAGCAGGGCATGAAGGGCCACAGAATTTGAGACTTTTTTTTGTACTGATCGATGAGAATGAGGATGATAAAGATGATGCTACGAATTTCCATTTCGGTCTGAGACTGCATGACAGGGCTGTACTCTACGCTTCCTTTCATAATATATCCAGCGTCAACCAGGCCCGAGAGATACAGGCACCTGCAGTGTAGGTCAGGAAATTTGAGCAACACTCTCAGAGACGCATCCATTAAGTGGGGTGAAACTCGACTGTGTGGCCCCAGTCTTCCCAACTGAGCCCGTAGCAAACGCAACTGTGGGTAGGAGCCGGTCGGGCAAAAAATCCACATGACTCTGATGGGATCGAACCCCGACCAGCGGCTATCAGCTTAATATCTAATACGCACCCTACCTGGGGGGGGCTTCGACATTAAACTGATTTTTGAGCCTCGGTGAAGTGTCAGGGGCTTGCGCCGCCTTCGCAACGGGACAGCTTGGCATTGCAGGCCAAACAAAAATGACTGCCTGCGACAGCGATGTCGAAGATTTGACTGCAATTTTTATTGTAAAATGGACTGTTAGAAGACTTGGAGAAAGATCGGGTTGGGAGAAAGAGAAAGGCAACGTTGCCCTATGTTCT
>JADBJO010017866.1:0-18030 GCA_016801955.1 Conus betulinus | reverse complement strand
CGCTGTGGCAATCATAAACTCATGATAGAAATTGGCAGACGATTTGGAATACTTCACGATGAACGATACTGTCGGGACTGCGACCAGAATGACCTTGGTGATGAATTTATTTTTTGTAATGAAATGTAACAAATATAACGACATTAGAAATCAGTTTATACCTAGAAATTTACGCATACAAAGTCCGTATTTAACTATTGTTGTTTGCTTTGTGGTAGTAAGAAAGAGTTGCTAAACTTAGCGAAGATTTTGAAACTTAGTAAAGTTGTGTAACATTACATTCAGTATGATAATTATAGGGGAAAGTTTTATGTTTGATTTGTTTCATTTCTATTTGTTTGGTTTGTTCCAAGTCCTCCATGCCCCAAAAGGGTCGCAGAATTAAAATCTTTGAAAAATCTTAAATAAATGTCAGCGAACCGCCCAGAGAAACGTGGACAAACGAGTCACAAGACAACACACAACGCGCTTCGACCTCTTAGGTCTTCCTCAGGTGAAACAAAAACGAACAAAATAACGAAAAAAATGCACTTAGCTTTGATCGCTTCAGATTGCTTCTGATTTCAGCGCAAGGAAGAAGGCGTTCGCTGACATTTATTTAAGATTTGTTTAGATTTCTGCCTGCAGTCGTTTCACTTTGCAACTAGATCTAAAATCTTTGTGTCTGTGTGTCTCTGTGTGTGTGTTGCTTATATATTTTAGATATCAGTAGGTTATTTCTTTCCAAGCACCTTGTATTATACGTTATTGGGACGGGCAGTATAGAAATATTCCTCATTGTTGTTGTTAGCAGTAGCATAAGAGAGAGAGAGAGAGAGAGAGAGAGAGAGAGAGAGAGAGAGAGAGAGAGAGAGAGAGAGAGAGAGTGACTCTACTGTTTTATTCACAAAGGCAAAAGCCGCTTAGAGGATATACATTTTAATTCGCACATGAACATCTCTCTCTCTCTCTCTCTCTCTCTCTCTCTCTCTCTCTCCTCTCTCTCTCTCTCTCTCTCTGTCCTTCATTTAACGTCTGTCCACTATTCGTGATATTAGACAAGTCTCTCTCTCTCTCTCTCTCTCTCTCTCTCTCCTCTCTCTCTCTCTCTCTCTCTGTGTGTGTGTGTGTGTGTGTGTTGTGTGTGTGTGCGGCGCGCGCGCGACCCCCTCTCGTTGTGTATATAACATGGGGCTGGTGTGAAGGTGAGCCACAGACACCACCTGACCCCTGAGCGCTGCGACAACCTTCCCTCAGTTCAGCTCCTCACCTGTCTGCTCACGTGTCTCCTGCTCTCTCTCTCCTCATCCCTGACACCTGTCTCCACCTGCCCACCCGTCGCCTCCACACAGATCGGAACAGGTGAGCCAAGTGACTTTTAGTGCTGGACTGTGTTGTAGTGGAAGGAATTGCACGGTGTTGGACTGTGCTGTACTGCACATGTCTGACTCTCTCTATCACGACGTGTCGACTTAGCAAAGGGAAAGATTTATTGGCATACAACAAATTCAAACAAAACAGACAAAGTTGAAACATTCGAGCATGCACATGCTTACATGTGCTTACATGCGAGGGGACAATAACAACAGCAACAACAACAATAATGGTAGTAATGATAATGATAATGATGATAATAATAACAATAATAATAACAACAACAACAACAACAACAATGTCACAGAGTGGAATGAGGGGTATTGGAAATGGATCTGTCAAATCTGTTGCATGGATGTAAGAAGGCGTGTAGGTTGTGTGTGTGTGTGTGTGTGTGGTGTGTGTGTGTGTGTGTGTGTGTGTGTTCTATCAAATCTTTCTTTCACTCACTCACGCCACCCCCTACGACATAACAGCACGAACAGGAATTTAGCGATGAGTGTACAGTTAATAAACACGAGGAGTGTACAGTTAATAAACACTCAAAAGATGGAAATGACACTGCAGCACATAAACAACATCAATATATACACTAATTTGTTGCTGTCCACATGTGCTCACACTCACGCTCCCTGTTAGGCTAAAAAAAGAATTTAGTACACTATTCATGGCACAAAACAATAACTACAAAAGGAATTTCTGACATTTTTTTTAAAGAAAAGTAACAGGTGAGTCCTTCTGGATATGAATTCAATCCTGTCGGAATTCCTATCACTGGTCAGGTGTGTTGCTGTCCAAGCTGGTGAAGACTCACACATAAAAAAGACATTCCTTGTAGTGATGATTATCAATCTGACCTCAATTGCGGATGCGTTGATGGCTGTCCACATGATAACGCTTCTGAGACTGATGATCAAAGTCAAAGTCAGGGTCCCCACACCTGCAACTGGGCGCAGGGGAGCGAGGTCAAACACGAAGAGCACCGGTTAGCCATCAGGAGGGAAGACACCAGCTGCTCTGAGGGTATAGTAGAGAGGCCTACTGGCTGTTGAAAAGGAAAGGCATTGGGGGAGCAAAGGGGAATCCTGGCCTCAGAGAAGATTGCAATGGCACAGTAGGGAGAAAAGGCCTAGGACAGCATGAACCCCCCCCCCCCCCCCCCCCCCCCTCCCTCCACTGCACTTAGCCATTTGGACCCACGCCTCAATTTGAAAACCCTACAAAGTGAACAGCACTATAAATAACCCCATCTACCACCTATTCAACACCAAAGGTATTGATGGATTAGTAAGAGTTGGATCAAAAGAATTCCCGTACAACTCAGCAAAAATACATGAAAAGCATACTGAACTGAGTAACTTCCAAAAACAATCACAACATTACAAAGTCTGATAATTTTTTTATCGAAAATGTTTTTTAAAAAAATTGCTATCAGTTAGTTATGATTGTCCTACAACAAATCGACATGTTTTATTTTTTTTTTAAATTCTTATCCACTGTGGGGAAAGGGGGGGGGGGGGTGTTACAAGCTTAATACTTGCCAATACCCGACCAACAAGCGGGGACAGAGAGAAAAAACGGAGCAGACGTGACTGCTTCCAACGCCATTACCTCGATCTATATTGAGGTCGATCTATATTGAGGTCGATCTGTATTGAGGTCGATCTGTGTTGAGGTCGATCTGTGTTGAGGTCGATCTGTATTGAGGTCGATCTGTGTTGAGGTCGATCTGTATTGAGGTCGATCTGTATTGAGGTCGATCTGTGTTGAGGTCGATCTGTATTGTATTGAGGTCGATCTGTATTGAGGTCGCAGCCGAACTTGTCAAAGCTGACAGCTGAGGAGTACTCGCCGCTAAAAAAAAAAAATCCTCTCTGGCTATACAAACAGCACACGTTCACAACTTGTCGGTAATCATGCGTGTGACAAATAATGATAATAATAACGATGATGGTGATGATGATGATGATGATGATGATGATGATGACGATGATGATGGTGGTGGTAAAACAATACAAACGAGGGGAAAACACTGACGTCGACCAGTACATTAAAAACGAACAACATGACTCAATAGGCTTAGTTCGCACCTTTCACATGCAGTCAGCTTTTTCACATGCTTATACCTAGCTCTTAATTAAGTTCTCAAATGCTTTCACAGAGTAGCTAACAATTCAACCACCAGTCTCAAGAAAAAAAAAACACATTGAAATAACAGAAAGAACTACTATTTTCATCATCATTACTATCAACACCATCGTCACCTCGATTATAATATAAACATTATTAGCATTCCAAGCTATTAGTGAAATACCAATTAGACTGCAGATATGTGTGCACGACAAAGAGCACGAGCACGTGCATGTAAATATACGTAAATGATTCTGCCTGTATGTATTTTTTTTTAATATGGAATTTACGACAACTCTTCTACATCCAAACAACAAGCCTTCCACCCCAACCCTCTTCTGTTCTCTTATTGGTGTACTAATATGATGATGACGATAAAAGTAATGATAATAATGATGATAGTGATAATACTGATAATATAAATTATGATGATGATAATGATTACGATGATCATCATAATATCATTAAAGGCGGTGATGATAATGATGATATGATGATGATGATGACAGTAACACTATCGATAATGATGATGATGATACTCTTGGTGATGATATTTATGCTGAAGATAACAACAGTAATGATAGAAAGTATCATAAGAATGGCAAAAAGGAATAATTATTATCGTAACAATAATACGGGAAGAATAATAAAGCTCTATTGCCATTTTTCAACAACATTTCAAGATGACATATAAAAAAAGTCACGCGATTCTCTCTGAAACTATACATACACACACAGTAAGATTCCCGTTGTCCCTTCGACAACCCAACACTACAATCAACAGCCAGGGAAACCACGGGAAAAGAATAATCCATTGCGCCTGACCTCACCTCACACACACACACACACACACACACACACACACACACACACACACACACACACACTTTCAATTCTCTGTTGAAAAGACACATTTGGTTCTCTTTACAATGGATATAACACAAGTAACTTGCCTATATTCTTTCTGGGAGGACGGGCAAGTTTTTATAAACTTGAAGTAAAATTTTAGGCGTCCTACTTATACCAAAACTAAACTGGAAAAAACATATAGACTCGATAGTTACTAAAGCGGTTAAAAGTTTGAATTTTCTAAAAATTGTCAGTCACTCTCCATGGGGACAGGATCCCAAAGTTTTGTTGCATTTAGCAACCAGTCTTGTACGATCAAGACTGACTTACGGACAGGAGGTATTCTTTCAGCTCCGCGATCGCATTTAAAGAAACTTCAAAGAATTGACAGTAAAGCTGTAAAGTTGGCCCTGGTGTACCTGTGCACACTAAGTCCTCTGAAGTTTATAAGATAGCAGGCCTTTGCCACTTGATGAAGAAAGGAAAATAAGTTCTGTAAAATATATAGTGAGACGGATTGCCGTGGACGACCTTGAAGAGTTAAATACACGATCCGACATTGATTTTTCGAAAAATGCACAGAAAAATTCAAATTTAGAGACGCTTCGTTCATATGTTTCAGACGTTTTTAATTCATCAAAGATTAACCCACACGAGGTAGCGCCTCGCGTACTGGTTCCGCCGGTACCCCCTTGGGAACTGACGGAAGTAAAAGTTAACATTTTTCTTTCTGATCTAAATAAAGCGATGTCGCCGCATGTGTTAGCAGCATCTCTCAAAATTGACATGGAAGAAAAGTTTACTATATTTACAGCTGAACTTGTTGCTGTCCTGATGGCATTAAATTATTTAATTTCCTTGCCAGTCTCAATATTTAATATCCTGTTTTGTTTTGATTCACAGTCAGTATTAAAAAGTTTGCATTGTTTTGAAAATACACAGAGAGAGGAATTACTATTTGAGATTAAGTACATGTTGCACTGTCTTTACATGAAAGGTACTAATGTTGTATTTTCGTGGGTCCCCATCGCACACCTCCTTCATTTTTAACGATCAAGCAGATAGAGCAGCAAAAAGGGGAGCAAAGAATATATTAGGTAGTATTAAGGTTGACTGTCCTTTGTCACACAAGGAAAGTAGTCATATAATCGAAAGGGATTTCTGGAGTCAATACAGTTCCTCATCAAAACCCTCGTCAGCAAACTCTGTCAAACTTTGTGTCGATTAGCCGACTGGTTTCAAGCCTGGCTTTTAGACTTTTATGTAATTCCCTACGAACCAAGTACTGCCAGACTGTTAAGTGTGTATGTCGTGGGGATCTTTCAGTTCAACATGTGATTTTTGATTGTGAACTAACGAAACCCTTTTTGAATGGTGTTATACCAAGTGCTGACACTGGGCATGTTAATGTGTTTGACTTTTTAGATTCGTTGCCAGTTATTTCTCTTGTTAAATTAACGAGACACCTTTTGGAAAGTCCATTAAGGAACATTTTATAATCATAATAGTAAGTTAGATTACTTTAGTTATTTTTCTCTAATTTTTTCATAGTTACTGTCCTATAATTCATCTATCCTTTATTTTTGTTCTATGTAACCACATCGTCCTCTCCTCTTCTTCTACGATAATAGTCTAAAATTGTAAACACTATGTTATTTAGACGTCTGCAATCACCTATATGTGTGACGAGACGTAAAACAGAATTCCCACTTAATATCACTTAAGGGTGAACAGACGTAAAACTAAAGAACGAACGCGCGCGCGCGCGCGCGCACACACACACACACACACACACACACACACACACACACACACACACACACACACACACACACACACACACACACACACACACACACACACACACACACACACACACACACACACACACACACACACACACACACACACACACACACACACACGCACACGCGCGCGCGCGCGCGCGCGCGCACGCACAGAGAGAGAGAGAGAGAGAGAGAGAGAGAGAGAGAGAGAGAGAGAGCTTGCAGTGCTTATAAAGCAACAGCTGCTTGCATCCCATTTGCATACCACTGAATCATAGAGCACGAACTCTCTCTCTCTCTCTCTCTCTCTCTCTCTCTCTCTCTCTCTCTCTCTCTCTCTCTCTCTCTCTCTCTCTCTTCCTTCTTGATATTCCTAGTCTGATATGTTGTATATTGTTCATCAGCATATTGATTGATAGCCGTTAGATGTTTTATTGTTTGCCTACACTGTATACGTTTAGATTTCTACGTACTCACTGCTTCGTATTCTTTTTTCTTCATTATTGTTGATATTTATTTTTTTCTGTGATGGCAGAATGAAAAGGTTGTAAAGCTTATCTTTAGCCCCTAATAAAAACAACTTTAACTTGACTTCACACACACACACACACACACACACACACACACACACACACAAGTCTATATGCACACATCTGTTCCTCTTTTTCTCTTGCTTTAGTCAATTAAAAAAAAAAAAGATGTTCCTAGACGGCTAGGAGATCACTTGTTTTTAAGGGCATCATCTATCACACAGACAGGCAGACATACAGATACACACACGCACGCTCTTACGGACACACCCACACACACACACACACACACACACACATATGAAGGCGAGAAGGCTCACACACACACACACACACACACACACACACACACACACACACGCACGCACGCACACACACACACACACAGAGCAAACTCTCTCTCTTATTGACACACACAGACAGGAAATTGTTGGTGGGAGACAAAAAAGTCTGAGCGAGCTGTACAGGTGCCGTGTTGTTTGTAAAGCGAAGAAGGTTGCGTATGACCAGACCCATGTTCTTTGCAAATCAGTATGACCTTCTTCAGTCAGGACGAAGATATCGATCGGTGAAATGCAGAAGTGTCAGATTTAAACACAGTTTTATTCCCCTGTCCATTGATTTTCTGAGCAGAGGTGATGTTTAACTGCTTTTTAACTATGGATTGTAGTTACATTTTGTTTTATAAAGATACATTTAATTTAAACTCGAAGTGAGCGTACTGTGGCATTTAGATAAAAAAAAAATAGTCGTGTTATTTCAGTTTAAAATCTCATCTTAGAATTTATTGTCAAATGCGTCGTAGGAATGTAATTCTATATAGTACTATTTTTATATTATGTGGTCACCTTGAAATCCAAATTCTTTCATATGAATGTGTGTCATATGTGACAAAATGGGTGATGTGACAAAATCATTACTTATGTGCTGTGAATGTGTGTCACCACAAACTAATTTCTCGAATTGAGATAAGAACGTTTACTTGACTTCACACACACACACACACACACACACACAGCAAACTCTCTCTCTCTCTCTCTCTCTCTCTCTCTCTCCTATTCACACACACACACACACACACCATAAATACACCCATAGGAGAGCGAAACACAGAGAGCGAGAGAGACAGACAGACGGACAGACACACACACACACACACACACATATATATATATATAATATATAATACTATTACATTCCAAGGATAATAACCGAGCACCATTCCGGCAACTTACAGAGCAATATGGTGTTGCAATGACTGCAAAAATATTTAATTATAAACAAAGCTTGCTCTTACGTCTTAGATTGAAGAAATAGGGGGATATAAGCATTCATATCTGCAGTGGTAGATAATTCTGCCCAACTAACAGTATGTGCTTGAGAGGGTGAATGGGGAATATAAAAAAAAGGCTTCTCAAAGTGAGTTTTCAGCAAGCTTATAGTCAGTCTCCAAGGAGAAGACAATCTCCAATGGGAATGAAACTCGCTAACATATATAACTCCTGGTCAGATACCGGTATTTCGAAACCTGATTGTTTCTCCTCAGTGACCGCGGAAAATGGTAACTTGACTCCTCTGCCTTTTGGATTTTAAGAAGAATGCTATTCCAGGAAAAAGGCTGGTGTGTAATACCGTATTATGTTTGTAGAGTTTTCAAAAACCCAACCAAAGGTGTATGTAAGAAGCAAAATGAAATTATGAAAGAGCAAAACAAGCTACATTTTCTTGTGAAAAGTAGACAATATAAAAATGAGAACCTCTTAAGACATAAGTACTGAGGGCCAGTTCTTGGAAAGAATCTGCAAGGGACTAAATATAATAGACTAATAAATTCCAAGGATAATAACCGAGTACCATTCCAGCGATTTACATGAGCAAGCATGGTCAATTGCAATGACTGATTGATATATATAATATATATATAATGCTGCTGAACAATTAAGTAGTGGGGGAAAACAAGTGCAGGTTAACAATTCTTCCATCATTATAGTAATGACTTGGCAAAGATTTGAAATTGAGAAGAAAAAAAAACTGAAGATGAAGTAAATGGGACAATGAATGTCATAAATATGAAAACCCTTCATTAGCTGCATGAGGAAACCATCGCAATCCCTCTCGAAGGCAGATCTATATGTATCGCCTGCTCCGAGGCCTTTCGTCCGCTGGATTGGACTCATCAGGGAGACACGGCTGATTGTGTCTGTGCTATATCTATATATATATATATATATATATATATATATATTGTGTGTGTGTGTGTATGTGTGTGTGTGTGTGTGTGTGTGTGTGTGTGTGCATACACACTTACACATGCTCACACACACACACACACAGACACACACACACACACACCACACGCGCGCGCGCACACACACGCACGCACACACACACACACACACACACACACACACACACACACACACACACACACACACACACACACTCACGCACACACAGACACATACACACAGAGCAAACTCTCTCTCTTATTCACACACACACACAAACACACACACACACACACACACACACACACACACACACACACACACACACATACACACACAGGCATGACTGTGCTCTTCCGTGGTCGATGATGGCTGTTTTCCTGGCGTTGTCAACTTGCTGGAGATCGTCAGAAAGGCCAGAACACATCGTTCGGACGTTTTAGGGTGCCAGCCGTAAGGATGGTAGTTTGAATTTCTTTTCTCTTTTATCGCCCGGTTTAGCTTTAGAGTCTGCTCTTCGGTCCTTCCCCTGAGCTCCAAGCACCCATCGAAGCAGGAAGACTGTGGCGGGTCAGCAACTTATTGGCGAGGGGCTGCCCAGCTTGAGGCGGATGGTAGCTGACCAGTGAAACGCGATGATCCCTCCCACCATCGAAGACAATCCGTAACGCCCGAGCTTACATAAAATCGCTCTGGGCTTATGACCTGTACCTGCTGTCTGTCGTGTTGTTTCTGTCGCTAGGATACTGGCACTGGAGTGACCTTTCCAGGGAGCAGGCCTGGGCGAATTGTGTGGAGATTCTGGGGTGCCCAATCGCCAGAATCCCCCTCTCGGCTTTGCTGATAGGATCCAACGGAAAGGACAAGCCAGTACACAGTATGGCGCCAGCGCAGCTGCAGGAGTTGCCGGAAGGTGTCACAGTGTGTCAAACAGACTGCTTTAGGGGCTGTACTCCGGATTTTCTTTCAGGGTTACGCCCTTAATCTTTGTCTCTCCTGAGACATGCACAAGGCACTGAAGCTATTTGACCGATAGCTGGGAATCTGGTTTGTGGGCAACAGGGCGTATCCACATGTCGCTGGGTCTGCATGTACACGTCTGGGGCCAGACTTCCCTCGAGACTCTTGTGGTTTAACCCGAGTCCGTACGGTCCAGTTGACGCACATCGCCACGAAGAGGCACTGTATACAGTTTGCTAGTGGAGAGGTCATATACTGACAGGGAGAGACTAAACGCATACTGCTCCCACTTTCACGGTGCTACAAACAGCGGAGCTAGTCAGCGATGGAGGCTGAAAGCGAGAGGCGTCAAGCCAACATACTAGATGCATCATAATATAACTAATATATATATATATATATATATGTGTGTGTATATGTATGTATGTGTGTGTGTGTGTGTGTGTGTGTGTGTGTGTGTGTGTGTGTGTGTGTGTGTGTGTGTGTGTGTGTGTGTGTCTTTTGTCGGTGGATCGTTTAAAGTTTCCGATTTACGTCCCTGTGTTAGATGTTGTTATAAGCTGAACTGCTGTATATGACTCTTTTGATGTTGTTATAAACTGAACTGCTGTATATGACTGTTTTGATGTTGTTATAAGCTGAACTGCTGTATATGACTGTTTTGATGTTATTTTATTTGGACTGTTTTTCAGGAGTGAAGGAAGTCACGATGTGAACACTGGGAATGATGCTGCTTATTCTGCTTCTGTTGCCCCTGTATACAGTGCCTCTTCGTGGCGATGTGCGTCAACTGGACCTTATTATCTCTGGTAAGGTGGTGCACTTCTGTGATTTTTTTTTTTTTTGTCTGCCTGCCTGTGTGCCTGTTGGTATTGCTGTATGTATGTCGTCCTCTTCTCTTCTCTTTGTTACACGGTTAAATGTGTATGAAGAGCTAGGGCGAATAGGATGTACACGAAACACAGACATCAAAGTGACATAGAGACAGAAGGAGCCTCTAGCTGTCTGTACGTTCTGTATACAGAACAATCTCAAAACTACAGGCTCAGCAAGCTATTCTTTTGTTAATTGTGGGAGCCATTCCATTCAGTAAGAAAACCTAAACCCACGCAAGACACACCATTAAAAATGAACGTGTAAAACCAATTAGAATTTTGCTGAGGAAAGCCCAGACCCAGTACCAGGCATTAGGTCTACCGGATTGTCCGAATGATTGTGTCCCATTTCTCAGAATGGATAGATGTCACACACCCAGTGATTGTGTCCTGGTTCACAGAACAGACAGATGACACACACCCAGTGATTGTGTCCTGGTTCACAGAACGGACAGATGACACACACCCAGTGATTGTGTCCTGGTTCACAGAACGGACAGATGCACACACCCAGTGATTGTGTCCTGGTTCACAGAATAGACAGATGACACACACCCAGTGATTGTGTCCTAGTTCACAGAATGCACAGACGAAACACACCCAGTGAATCATCGAATCGATTGGCTGAAACAAACCATGTCATTCTGTCCTAGTTCACGAAGTGACAGCTGAAACAAGCCCGGTGATATTGTCCTAGTTTACCTAAATCTTATCAGAAATAAACCCAATGATTCTGTCCAAGTTCGTAGAAACAAAACCTCAAATATACGCCGTGGTTCTGTCCTAGTTTACAAACTTGACAGCAGAAATAAGTCCATGAGTCTGTCCTAATTCACTGAATCGTTGGCTGAAACAAACTGTGTGATTCTGTACCAGCTCACTAAATTGTTAGCTGAAACAAACTCTGTGATCTTGTCCTTGTTCACAGAATTGACAGATGAAACGAATCACGTAATTATATCCTAGTCTACAGAGTTCAAAGAATTGACAGCTGAAACAAATCCAGTGACCCTGTCCTAGTTCACAGAATTGATAGAGGAAACAACCTTTTTCAGTTGATGAACTGAAATCAGCTCCGCAAACCTGCAATATGTCAGCCTTACTGTCGGAAAGCTCTGGTCATTCCCATTCCTCAGCCAGGACTAGACCTTACCAACCCTTCAAACTATTATCCAATAACTCTGACTGGCTGCCTCTGCAAGCTAATGGAAAAGATGGTCAGCTTCCTACCAGTGTGAAAGCTGGAAAACTGATGGCCTTTTGGCCAATGAACAGTGCAGGTTACGGAAGTACCACTCGACCGTCGACCTTTTCGTCCGTCTGGAAACCACCATGCACAACGCCTTCATTAATGAACAGCATTTGGTAGCTATCTTACCTGATCTGGAAAAAGCGTATGATACGACTTCCGAATCTAGTATTCTTATGGATCTTGATAGACTTGGTTTTCGTGGTAATCTGCGTTTATTTGTTCTAAACTTTCTGGCTGAACGGCACTTTCAGGCTGGGCAATCCAAATCCGTATTGGCACCTCGCTGTCTGACATCCATGGGCAGGAGTTGGGTGTACCTCATGGGAGCATTCTTTTCCCTGCTCTCTTAAGTATCAAAATTTAACGACTTTATCGATTCAGTAAACGAGGACTCCGAGTCATGTCTGTTTGCTGATGACATCGCATTGTACGCAGTTGGAGCCTCTTGGGCCAGCGTACAGCGTCGACTCCAACTTTGTGTGGAGAAGATTCGACAGTGGGCCGAGTAAAAGGGGTTTATCTTTTCAAGGACCAAAACACGTCGTTTCCATTTTCAAAATTTTCGTTAGCTGATCCTGAAAGTCGTCTGGACAAGTCCACCATTCCAGCTGCCAAAGAAGCAAAATTTCGTTTTTAAAAAAAATCAAAACCTGAACTTTAAAAGTCACATCCAGCACTTAAAAACTGTTTGTCAGAAAGCACTGAATATTCTAGGAGTTGTGGCACACACGGATTGGGGCGCTCATCAGAAAACTCTTCTCCATCTGTACAGGGCTCTGATCTGCTGCAAACTGGACTTTGGGTGCGTAGTCTAGTGCTCGGCTAGACCTTCCTACCTGATAAGCCTCGATCCCATCCATCGTCAAGGACTTTGACTCTGTTTGGGTGCATTCTGTATCACCCCTGTTTATAGCCTGTATGCTGAGGCAGGAGAGCCATCCCTCCCAAATCGTCAGCTAAAAGTTGCCTTGACCTACTGTTTGAATCTATTCTCTGAACTCCAAAAACCCTACATGTGTTTTAGACCCCTAGTTTCAAAAGAAGTTAGATGATCACACCAGTTCCATCTCAACCCTGAAAAGTGGTATCCCCCCCCCCCTCCCCCCTCTTCCCCCCCCCCCCCCCCCCCCCCCCCCCCCCCCCCCCCCCCCCCATCCGTTTGACAATGCAGATATAGATCTTGGAGTGGTGTGTGATTTATCCAAGTTTCCTGATGACCCACCATGGACTTTCTCTACTCCAGAGATCTGGTTTGATTTAGCCTCATGCCGTAAAGTTTCTAAGAGCTCCTTGGTGTACAACCTTTTTTGCCGAAATATATTCCAAGTTTCCATCCTTCCGAAGAATTGTCACCGACTGTTCCAAATTTTAAGACGGGGTTGCTTCTGTTGTGTATTGCGCAACAGGTCCTCCTCGGAGATGTTCTAAACACATTCCTGCTGACAGCTCCATCTACACTGCTGAGTTGACTGCTTTGGTCCTGGCTTTTGAAATGGTAACTAAATCCAAACATAAAGATTTCCTCATTTTGTCGGACTCCCTTTATGCATTGCAGACCATTGCCGGCCGTGGCCTCAAGCACCCTCAACTTCTGTAGTTATTCGAACCGTACACCTCTCTGAAATCAGATGGATATAACATAGATTTTGCTTGGGCTTTCGGCCATGTGGGCATTCGAGGCAACGAAACGGTTAATGAATTTGCCAAGAGTGCCATAACGAAAGAGTTGAGTAGATTGTCTATCCCTCACACTGACCTGAAACACCAAACCATGCTTGTCATCAAGATCTCTGGCAAAGCCGTTCAAACCTGAAAGAGTTTTTTTCTCCATGTTTCCAAAGTGGCCGAAAAGAAGAAACAGTTTTGTACAGTTTGCATACAGACCACTCGTTTTACACCCATTTTTATCTTTTTTAAAAGTGAAGAAGCTCCGTGGTGCATTCCGTGTCATGTACCACTCACAGTGAAACATTCGTTTAGAGTGTTGGGACTTGCATAATGTGAGACATAAACACTTTACAGCAGACTCTCTGGAAACCTTGTTCAGAGATGTTTCATCCAACGTAATCTTTGAATTTCTGAAAGAGGTTAAAAATTTTTCATCTGATCTAAGATTTTACAGAGAAAAGATTTTTTAAAATAAAATTTCTGGTGTGTGTTTTAAGTGTTGTGAGAATACGGTTTTCCTCTCTCTGTGTGTGTGTGTGTGTGTGTGTGTGTGTGTGGTGTGTGTGTGTGTGTGTGTGTGTGTGTGTGTGTGGTGTGTGTGTGTGTGTGTGTGTGTGTGTGTGTGTGTGTGCAGTCCTAGCTCATAGTCTTGACAACTGAAACAAATCCTGTGATTATACCCTAGTACACAAAATTGACAGCTGAAACAAAAGTAATTGCTTTTAACCTAGTTCACAGACTCGACAGCTGAAGCATGTCATTCTGTCCCAGATCACAAAATTGGCCGATGACATAATTTCTGTGATTGTGTCCTTGTTCAGTGAATTGACAGCTGAAAACAAATCCTGTGATCATACCCTAGTACACAAAATTGACAGCTGAAACAAATCCTGTGATCATACCCTAGTACACAAAATTGACAGCTGAATCGAACTCAATACAATGTTACAATATTTACAGCTGAAACAGACCCCGTGATTTTGTCCTAGTTGATTGAATTGACAGCTAGCTGACACAAACTCAGTGATTGTGTCCTTGTCCATTGAGTTGACAGCTGAAACAAACTCATTGATTGTGTCCTTGGTCATGGAATTGACAGCTGAAACAAACTCAGTGATTGTGTCCTTGTCCATTGAGTTGACAGCTGAAACAAAACTCAATGATTGTGTCCTTGTCCATAGAATTGACAGCTGAAAACAAACTCATTGATTGTGTCCTTGTCCATAGAATTGACAGCCGAACAACAAAACTCATTGATTGTGTCCTTGTCCATAGAATTGACAGCTGAAACAAAACTCATTGACTGTGTCCTTGGTCATGGAATTGACAGCTGAAACAAACTCATTGACTGTGTCCTTGTCCATAGAATTGACAGCTGAAACAAACTCATTGACTGTGTCCTTGGTCATGGAATTGACAGCTGAAACAAAACTCAGTGATTGTGTCCTTGGTCATGGAATTGACAGCTGAAACAAACTCATTGACTGTGTCCTTGGTCATGGAATTGACAGCTGAAACAAACTCATTGACTGTGTCCTTGGTCATGGAATTGACAGCTGAAACAAACTCAGTGATTGTGTCCTTGTCATTGAATTGACAGCTGAAAACAAACTCAGTGATTGTGTCCTTGGTCATGGAATTGACAGCTGAAACAAATTCATTGATTGTGTCCTTGGTCATGGAATTGACAGCTGAAACAAACTCATTGATTGTGTCCTTGGTCATGGAATTGACAGCTGAAGCAAGTTCATTGATTGTGTCTTGTGGTCACAGACTGGCAGCGTAAGCAATGTCTGTGATTGTGATTCTGTTCTTGTTCATAGAATCGACATCGGAATCAAAGTATGTGATCCTGTCGTAGTTCGATTTTTTTTCTTTTCTGTATCAGTATCTTTACAAGTGTGAATCTATGTGTGCGTTTTGTCTAGCCCATGCATTGCATGCAGATTTGTGTGAATCATTTACTCTAAACTCATGTTAATGTATTTTGTGTTTTATCAGTTACATAATTTTTCATTAGCAAGGACTGGATAAAAAGTCTGTGCCTGAAATCTAAATTATTGACTGAATGACTGACTTTTTTATGAGTTCTCAGTTTGGAGTGTCCCTCTATGCACTGTATGCACACACACCAGTGTGCACACATGTTATGAAAATGTTGCCATGACTTCACACTGTCAAAGGCTGTGTGCTGGGTTTCCTGCAGGTGGACCAACAATTCCGCTCGCACAGCAGCGACGAGTTTTTGAAAAGTATTAACAGACGCGAGTAAGTCCATCACACTTTCCACTCCATGTACAAAGATCTCTCTCTCTCTCTCTCTCTCTCTCTCTCTCTCTCTCTCTCTCTCTCTCTCTCTCTTCTGTATACATATATTATGTATATATATATATATATATATATATATATATATTATATATATATATATATATATATATATATATATATATATATGTGTGTGTGTGTGTGTGTGTGTGTGTGTGTGTGTGTGTAACCATATAACTATACATGTAACTATAACTATATACATATGTAACTGTACACACACACACACACACACACACACACACACACACACACACACATATATATATATATATAATATATATATATATATATATATATATATAGGTAAAGCGCCGGAATCTTGGTGATCCGGGGTTGAGGGTTCGAACCTCCACCGGGGCGTTTCGGTACAGGGGGATTTTTCCTCGGAGTTAACATTGGTTCTGACTCCATTTCCCATACAGTCCTTCGAATGAGACTATAAACCGAGGTTCCGTGTGTGAAGGCACGCGTAACATCTTGCACACATGTAAAATCCATCACCAACATTCGGAGGAGTAGGCCAGTTTGGCCGTTGGTATGGATGACACGTTACACATAGCATGCACCCCGAGTGAGAAACGGAAAGAAGAAGGAAGTAAGGAAAATGAGTGACCGATATTGAACGATGCTGACTGGATGACACGGAAAAACGACTGAATGAAGCGCCAGCTGGCAGCTCTTCAGTCGGCACTACCCAGGTAGGCAGCCGTTGTGTAAACGAGTGTGGGATTGTAAAGCGCTTAGAGCTTGGTCTCTAGCCGAGATTAGGCGCTATAAAGTAAATATAAGTATTCAATACATATATATATATATATATATATATATATTATAAACAAAGCTTGCTCTTATGTCTTAGATTGTAGAAAATAGGGGGGTGATAAGCCTTCATATCTGCAGTGGCAGATAATTCTGCCTAACAGTATATGCTTGAGTGGGTGAATGGGGAATAATAAATACTTCTCAAAATGAACCGTCAGCTCGCTTATAGTCTCTCCAAAGGGGGAGAGACAATCTCCAAAGGGGAGGAAGCTCACTAACATATAACTCCTGGTCGGATACCGGTATTTCGAAACATGATTGTTTCTCCTCAGTGACCGCGGAAAGTGGTAATTTGACTCCTCTGCCTCTTTCGGTTTAAGAAGAATGCTATCCCAGAAAAAGGCTGGTGTGCAATATACTGTAGTATGTTTGTTGAGTTTTCAAAAAAGTAACCAAAGGTGCCACCTATGAAGCAAAAGAAAATCATGAAAGAGCAAAACAAAAAGATAACTTCTTAAGACAGATTTTTCTACTGTTCACAAGAAAATGTAGCTGTTCTGCTCTTTCATGATTTACTTTTGCTTCTTAGGGTGGCGCCTTAGTCAGGGAGGGAGGGGGGGGGGGTAAGCATCGAAATCTGACCAGTTAAAATGCATAACGTCAAAAAACAGACCTACATGTGCACCATGCCCCTTTCCCTGAGGAGTCCTTTGGGCGCTGCTACTACATGTGCACTATGCATGTTCCCTCAGGGCCCCTTTCCCCCTGAGGAGTCCTGTACTACCTACATGTGCACCATGCCCCTTGCCTGAGGAGTCCTTTGGGGTACTGTACTACCTACATGTGCACCATGCCCCTTTCCCTGAGGAGTCCTTGAGGCACTGTATTGCCTACATGTGCACCATGCCCCTTTCCCTGAGGAGTCCTTGAGGCACTGTACTGCCTACATGTGCACCATGCCCCTTTCCCTGAGCAGTCCTTGAGGCACTGTACTGCTGCCTACATTTGCACCATGCCCCTTTCCCTGAGGAGTCCTTGTACTACGTACATGTGCACCAGCCCCTTTCCCTGAGGAGTCCTTGGGGCAACTGTACTACCTACATGTGCACCATGCCCCTTTCCCTGAGGAGTCCTTGGACACTGTACTACCTACATGTGCACCATGCCCCTTTCCCTCAGGAGTCCTTGGGGACACTGTACTACCTACATGTGCACCGTGCCCCTTTCCCTGAGGAGTCCTTGTACTACCTACATGTGCACCATGCCCCTTGCCTGAGGAGTCCTTGGGGCACTGTACTACCTACATGTGCA
>JADBJO010017865.1:35000-36581 GCA_016801955.1 Conus betulinus | reverse complement strand
TTGTTTTAAAGGACAGTCAAATTCAACCTTAACCCTGCTGCTGTCATGCTTAAAAATATCTGGGTCTTCAAACTGTCTTTAATCTCCCAGCAGTAAACCATGTTTCTGAGGTTTTAAAGATGGAACCAAGCTCACCTCTTCTATTGAGGGCTGGGTTTCTTTATGTCCCCCATTTCTGCTGAAACCAGTGCTGCCTTTTTGTTCTGCTTCTTTGGCCTTAAAAAAATTAACCCGTGCGCAACCCGACTCGGAGTATATAAGAACCGCCCGCTTGTCCACGATAGTAGCGGGCGTTACCGCGGTATCTGCACTCATGGCCTACACTGCAGCTGATGCGGTCGGTCTCACGCACGTCTTTCATGTCGCAGACAAAACTGCCCCCAAACAACTGGTCTGGGAACGGGACCGAGTCATCACAGATCCGCGAAAAATTGTTTACATGTGGTCTGATGCCACTGCGTCTGCGCAACGAAATCTCGCGCGAAACGTGATCCAAAAGAGCCACCTCATTGGTACAATGCTTAATGGCTTCAGAACTGGCGTCTAAACTGGGCAAGCCGCTAGGCCTGTCAAGTAATCCGTTTGCGGCACGCACGTACGTAGTCGCAGCCTTGATGACTGCTCTCTGAATATGTTGCATTTTCAGGTCGCTTTTGATGGCCTCAGACGGTAATTTCGACCATATTTCGTTCTTTACCGTTGGGGACAATCAATTTCTGACAGTTTGCCGGTCTGTTGTAAGCTTCAAATTATTTCCTCTGCAGATCCGGGCTAAGTTTGTTCGTGAACCGACCATTAACAATTTCTGCCAGTTCCTCTCTCACTTCTTCGCTTGCAGGTTCGTCCGTACCACTCAATTCACAGTAACAATTTTCCGCCAGTTGCTGTCTAACTCCTTCGCTTACAGGTTCGTCCATACCACTCAATTCAGCGGCTGTTTCTTTCAGCAAGGTCAGATTTGTCTCTGACTGGTCAGCTTTTTTTTTTTTTTAATTCTGAAACGCGAAAATCTGTGCCTCTTTTTCCTCCAATTCTCCCAGTTCCCCATCTTCTCTCAGCTCCAAAATATCACTGTTGAGTTCCATGTTCAGACTGTCTCTCGTCTCCAGAAACTCGGGCAATTTGGCGCCATCTTCGTCTGGAAGTTTCCTCTAAGGCCTAAACAGTCCCGCTAGGGTCTCGAATTTTTCTTTTTGTTCCAGCTCGCATGTAGCTCTTGAATCGGGCTTCTAACTGATTCTGGGACTGTTGAGGGTCCGCTGCTGTCTGTGAGTTTTGAAAGACCCCTCCGACATAGCTTCTGAAAGAGCCGCCGATGTGTGCTCAAATGTTCAGCTTCTGAAAAAGCCGAGCACAAAGGATCTAGACTACCAGTGTCGATTAGAAAGTCGACCAGTCTATTATGATCAACTTCGGTATAATAACTTCTTAGATTGTTAGATTCTAATGTGGTTATGACCTGAAAGGAATTATGATGGTCCAAGGAAACTATCCACGCTAGATACCTATCACCGGAAAACCACTTTCATGCGTCTGTCTGGCACCACGTTTTGGCATCAACTGGGGCGCGCGCGGGTTTCG
>JADBJO010017865.1:27500-32500 GCA_016801955.1 Conus betulinus | reverse complement strand
TCTAGAATCCTTCATTTTTATTAGTGTCAACCAGTAACGAATACATCTAACTGCAGAATTCAGATATAGTGGATACCTATTTGTTCCCCATAGACCAGAGAATTCGATCTTTGTAGTGAAACCCCAAGAAACCTCTTTAGAGCAAATAACATGTACATTCTCACAATTTACTGCAGCTTTATCCAGACTCCAGATTTCAGCACCATATTGGACAATGGGTTGGACTTAAAAGTCAAATAGATTTACAAATATTTCAAATGACTGATTTCCCAAAGCTGATGATTTCCTCATTAAACACAAAGCAGTATGTTTTGCTTTGCTTGATAGATCTTTACAAGCAAAGTTAAAACTTAATTTGGTTGAAAAATAAATTCCTAAAACATTTGTAGACATTCACGACTGGCATAGTTATTCCATTATAATTCCAATGTTCTCCTGCACCTAAATAGCCACCTTTCTTGATTACAATTATATTTCTTTTTTGCATATTCACTGTTAGTTGTAGAGAAGAAGCAGTACGCCATAAATTTTTCAATCGTGTTTGTAAACCAATAGCTGTTTCAGACAACAAAACAATATCATCTACCAGAAGGAGTATAAACAATTATAAAACGTCGTCCATGAACTGGGCTCCATGCCTCCCATTTTTATAACTTTAATGTTAATTCGTTAATAAATAGAGAGAATAGAATAGGACTATACGCGTCACCTTGTTTAACACCACTAGTGCATATAATATAATCTGACAATTTCCCCCCAATTCTCACTCTAGATTTTACACAATCATACATAGCACATTTACATAATTTTCCATGCATACTATTTTCAACAAAACAGACCGTCAAATACAACTGCTGATAGAATCGAAAGCTTTTTTCAAAATCAGTGAAGACAACGTAGAGTTTACGATTGAAAGAAAATGGTTTTTGAATAAAAGCCATCAGGGTAAACAAAAACTAGTATGTAGTAGAGTAATTACGTTTGAATCCAGCTTGGTATTCTCCCGTGGGATTATTTCTTCTACCCATTCCTGTAACCTACTGTTAATGATCGTGTGGTACAACTTACTGGTAGCATCATAAAGCGAAATGCCTCGGTAATTATTAGGATTGTTCATTTCCTTTCTTATAGAAGGGTATGATAATAGATTCTGCCCAGTTCCCAGGATATATTCCTTTGTCAAATAGAGAGTTGAAAAAATGTTACCAAGAAGTTCAAAGTGAGATCAGATGTACAACCATATTTCATAAATTCTCCAATTATACCGTCTGGTCCTGCAGCCTTGCGATGTTTAATTTTCTAATGGCAAACAAACCTTCTTCTTTAGAGATAGGGCGATTTAAATTACCCATCATCTGTCCTTCATTATATTCACACTGTAGTATATTATCAGTATTAGTATCTTTTGTCAGAAGTGTTTTGAAATGTTCAAACCAAGTGTCTATACTGATGTCATTTGAAGGCTGATTTTGTTTTAAAGAGATCCTTTTCACTGTGTCCAAGAACTGTTTCTGACTATTCACAGAAGACAGTCATTACACCATTAGGGTATCATTAAATCGTTTCCTCGTTCTCTTCTGTAAATGCTTATATTCACGTCTTGCCTTGCAAATACCCGTGACGGTCTCCATCATCACATGAACGCACAAATTTATTCAACAATCTATGAACATTTTTTTTACAATAACCACACTCTCTGAACAAACAAACCAAAAACTTGCTCAAAAAAAAAGACGTAGCAAAATAGAAGGATGGAGGCAAAAAAAAAAAAAAAGTTTTTCCTACGTAAAACGAATGTCAGGAATGAACGTTGTTTCTTTCAAATTTTTTTTTTTTTTTTTTTTTTGAAAGAAAAAGACGAAACAGGATATACAGACAGGGAACTTCAGGCAGGTACGTGTAAGCGCATGTTATTTCAACAACCGAAAACATAGAAGAAAAACTTTGCTGCTGATGCTGAATGCTCGTTACACGTCTAGTTGTGTTAAGATGTAGTGTCAACGTTTTTTTTTTTTCTTTGATGCCAACCTAATGTCTTGGTTATTCTGAAGCCCGTCCACTGTTTTCTTATCTCTGCGATCCGTCTACCTCTATCTGGAAAGGTTCACATAATAATAATAATAATAATAAAACCGCAACAACAGGTGCGGGTGAGACCCAGGTATGTACTGTCCCCAACTACCCTGCAAACCAGCTGGGAGCAATCCTGCACCACCCTTGAGAGCCTGCGCCGTGTTCACATAGGGTGCAGGCACAGACAAGACATTCCATAAACACGTCAGGGACATAACTGCTCCCTGCAAGGTGCCATTGTGTATGACCACCGGATGTGACACGAAAGAACCTCCACGGGAGCGTCCCAGTGGGTTTAACAGCCCATGTTTTATGACTGCAGAGCTCACCGGCGAAAATACTGCCATCAAGCAACTGTCGCGTGCGTCCAGCCAGCAGCCTCTCACTCGTTGTTGTCCCGCTGATAGGTGAAGACAGTACAACTCCAGACACGGCCAAGCTTTAGTCCTGAGGTCTCATGTGCTGTCTGAAGGGAACCTCGGGTTACAGTCTTTCCCGCTGTCAATAGGACTTCCCCTGTGGGTCTGCTCTCACAGTTGCTGGGCTTTCCCCACATTCGGCCAAAAGACAGACAAGAAAAAGATGCACCCGAAGGTGCGAGTGGGACCCAGAGAAGTACTGTCCTCAACCGCACAGCAAACAAAATTGTGAGGAATCCTACACCACCCTTGGAAGCCTGCGCTGTGTTCACACAGGGTGCAGGCACACAACAGGGCCACTGTTTTCCGGTCTTTGCGATCCGTGTGCCTGTTATCTGGAAATTGTGTCCCCTTCTTTTCACTCGCTGTGATGTGAAACACATGACGGAGTGTTTTTCTGTTTCGTTGTGATCTGATGTGTAAGTGATGGACGGTACACACTGCCCGGATCAAGGACGTGTGTGTGTGTGTGTGTGTGTGTGTGTGTGTGTGTGTGTGTGTGTGTGTGCGCGTGCGTGCGTGCGTGTGTGTGTGTGTGTGTGTGTGTGTGTGTGTGTGTGTGTGTGTGTGTTTCGTTTGTTCTTTAATTTAACGTTATCCACCTAACAGTGATCTTAGACAGTATGTAAGTGTTATGTGTGTGTGCAGGTAGTGTTTTTGGGTGTATGCATGCGAACGGTTGGTGTTGATTTTGGGCGTACGTAGGTATGTGTAATGCAATTAGGCCTCAATATAATTGTATTCGCAGTAATAAAGAATTAATTTATGGGATCGATGTTCTTATGATAATGAGGTTAATGACAAAATGATGACATCACAAGATGGCACCTTGTTCAAAACAAAACTAACAGTCAAAAAGGTGCTGGGATTTTGCAAAAATTATTCCACCCTCTCTCAGAACAAAATCCCCAGAAAATGGATCAACAATCACTAGCACAGCAAATCTGTTCATCCATGAATTGGGAGCGAACAACAGATCGTCGTAGTACATGGGGAAAGGTCTGGGTGGGTGGTGCTGGAACCTGGTTGCTTTCTTGGGTTTCCTCCAGAACAGGTCTCTCACGTGGCGCCCGATGTTAGCTGCCATCTTACTGGTTCCGAGGAAGGTGGGATGAAGACCATCCTGAAGATGTCGCGGGCTGGTGGTAGGTAGATTAAATGCCCCACGAAACTGATGATGTTGAAATCAGCTAGCTGTTGCATGACGAGAGCATTGAACAGTTCTGCTTTGATGTTCAGATCTTTGTTTCTGGTAGGACACACTTCGCTGACCACTACTTTGAGATCAGGATGACTCTTAGCAATTGCTTTAATGTTCACAACAAAGTCTCTACAGCAGTCTTCAGAGGGGACTTCTTTTTTCAGGTCATTTATTGCTGTGTGGATGACTAGAGCGTCATATGTCATAGGTTTTGTAGAATCACTTTCAGCCTTGAACATTCTTGGAAGCTCCTCTGCTACATACGCCTTTTTGGATGTTGCTCTGAAGCAGTACGAATTTCCCAACCTCTTGCTATCGATTTTGTTGGCTATGGAATCGTGTAGAAACAACACCGTGGCAGATCTGATTTTACGCTCTTCTCGGAAGGTTTTTTTGTTCTTTGACATTTTTTTCCCCATGACGTAAAGTGGTCGGTATTTGCTTTTGCGTCATCAGTTCTTTTTTTTTTTTTTCTCTTCACTCTTCTTTCTAATTTCATCGCATTTCTTCCTTCTTTCTGTGGACTTTGTTTTGCTGCCGTTTTGCGTATGAGGTTAGAAGGTGAGGGCTGTTTAGGGGACGATAACGATGTCCCAGCCTTGGCAGCTTCGGCGCAAGACGAGCGTCTTTCGGTTTCAGTCTGCGTTTCCGCGTTCTGAAACGATGCTTTTTTTTTTCCTCTCTTGATTAAAGTACCTTTTTATCAGTTCGGTTTGCGACTGAATTGTGTCTTCTAGCTTAGATACTTTTTCATTCAGTGTTGATAAGGATCGTTCAAGGAACATGATTCTGTTTACGGCTTGTTCCTTCTCTTCTTTCTTGCCATCGCTGATTGACTTTGTTTTTTGTTTTTTCGTGCCCGTCCAAACGGTCGTTGCCGACTGGAAAAGAACTTTTGCTTGTAGTGGAAGCCCTCGTCCTTCTGGGGCTGGTTGTTGGGTTTTTCTCATAACAATGTTCTTTAGCCGTCTTACTCATTAGGTTATGGCTTCTGGCTCTAGTCGTCTTCTCAGAGATGTTTTGCTAAATACTCAAAAGCTTTTAACCTAGTGGTTGACTGTCGCCGCCATCTTGCGCGCGCGCGCGTGTGTGTGTGTGTGTGTGTGTGCGCGCCTTTATATATATACAAACAAGATCAAAATATCCCAAATGTTCGGCTTTATTTGCCTTCGTCTGGGGGTACAGACTGTGACAGTAAAACGCTGGCATTCTCCACCCTCAGATCCTGAACACGAATCACGAACGTATGCAGCAGGGAAAAGGCACCTTAATAAAAATGTTTTAACTTTAAAATAAAACATTGAGTA
>JADBJO010017865.1:0-22500 GCA_016801955.1 Conus betulinus | reverse complement strand
AAGCCCATCAAAAGAAGGAGTATATGGAACAAGTGTATCATACCTCCATAGAAACTTGAATTCAACCAATCAGCAGAAATAAAATGACCAAGACCTTGACAAAGAGAATCACATAATTTCCATGACTGGTCTTGACCAAACACCCCTCCATTGCCCACTCCTCCACAACTTTCAGCTTCACAGCACGCACACAACACACACACACACAACAAGCATCAACACAAGTACAACAAAGTTACAAAAGGAATACTTACAACACATCGACACGGTATTATCCGGGTCTACTGCCTTCACACCACATTTTACAACTAAGTCTACTTTGTATCAGATTAAAAAAAACCTGACTCGTTTCTGGCAAGAATTAGTCAAATCAAAAGAAAGATGCTAGAAACAAATTACCCCGATTTTCCCACTCCCTCGGACGAAAGCACAAGCCAAGGGCCAATCTGTGCGCGCCTGCATCCAAATTCAAGCTCGGACTCAAAAGATCCTGATGCAGAGGACCAGAGCTGATGTCAGTGCTGGCCACAGAAACAAAACCAGCAAGTTAACTTGTGGTAGTAAATGCCTTTAAAATCAACTAGATAAATCTCTGGAAAAAACTCTGTCTTCTCCACAAATTTCGGAGAGCCAAAACAAACAAAAAAAAAAAAAAAAAAAAGAAGAAAAGAAAGTAGCTGACACAAAAACCGAGGAATCCTCAGGTTAAAAACGAAACTGGCAACTACACACACAAAAAAAGAAATACTCAAATTGAGGGCCAAAGGTTGTAAGCCTACAGTGCCTTATCATGCTATGCTATACTATGCACCTGTCAGTAATACCAACCGCTGTGCTAGTGCCAGACTACTGGATGTAGCACCGGGAAAAAAAAAATCAAGATCAAGTCGCCACACAACACAGCAAAGTTAGCCATGAGATTGTTTCAGTCACGTGATAAAAAACAAAGTGGAACAGGAAGTAGAGTGAACAAACAATCTTAGAGAAAGGAAAAAAAAGCTTTTGAACAATCTTTGAGAGGCTGTGTTTTAACTATTTATCAATTCTAGTAGTAAGATATTTTTAAGGACATATATTAACAGATTTCAGTGAATTCTGTTGAAATTCCAAACGCAGAAAATATCCACCAACGATGTAGAGTACAACACAGTTCAAAGTCAGCACCAAAATTACCAGTCCAGATCACCCGATCAAAGTTCATGGTTCACTGACATCTCATTGGCTGGGGCTTTCAATTGCATAGTGCAAGGTTACTTGGCCAAGGTCGGCC
Source organism: Conus betulinus (assembly GCA_016801955.1). Taxonomy (NCBI): domain Eukaryota; kingdom Metazoa; phylum Mollusca; class Gastropoda; order Neogastropoda; family Conidae; genus Conus; species Conus betulinus. The sequence goes on along the minus strand of JADBJO010017865.1, from coordinate 21,230 downwards.
TCAATCTCAGCCTTAGGCTCAAAAAATCATGTACAAAATTTTGCAGATGAAAAAAAAAAATCAAAGAAGAAAGAAGAAATGAATATGAATGAAAGAAAAGAAAAAAAAAAGTCATGTACGGCTGTGGAAAGAAGATGATATATCTATGCAAACATCTAGACTGTGCTAGGCTAGGCCTTGCAAGGAGTAGGCCTAAATCGGTAAATGCTTCTTGAAATCTCTAGCAGACGACCAAAAAACGACAGATGACAAGAAAAAAAAAAAAAAAAAAAAAAACATCCGCGATCGGGCTAGGTATGTTACTGTTTATGTTTAGGCTAGGCTTAATCTACTGGCGTTCCGACCACACAGCATTTTTTTTGAAGGTCTGCCGTGGACGGAACATGGACGATCTTTCCGCTGTGTGTCTTCACAATGACCAGTCCGTTTCGTCTCGTCCATGCCTGTGCACACACACCGATGTGTCACTTCTGACTGTACACTTGAGAGAGTACGCACCCTTGGTGTCAGATCTTCGACGTAGATTACTTTTATGTCCTTCAGCCCTTTTCTTGCGTACCGAAACAGAACCGCGGATGCTGCGTGAAATAAATCGAATGACAACGCCTCTAGGCTGACATCACCGGAAGAGGCAGAAGGTCCGGATCGTCTCTGACCGACCCGATGGACAGCTTCGATGTCGTCCCGGTTTACGTTCAGGGTCGGCTTTTTCCTCGGAAGAGAGCTAGCACCTTGTCCTCGCATTGCTGCTGAGACTCAGCACTGTTCTCCGCCAGCCTGTAGATCTATACACATAATGTCGCGCGCTGACGTATGTCGAGAGGTCCTCCGCTCGTCGATCAGCTACCTCCGCCAGATGTCTCCCCTCGGTCAGTTGCTGTCGTGGAGCCTCTTCCCTCTCGCTGACTTCCGCCACCTCCTTTCGTAGTTGTTCTTTTCCTCTCGAACCTCAGAAACGCACCACGACGTTGGTCAACGGCAAGTGTCAGTTTCGCAACTTCTCTGTCAATCTTGCTCAGTTTCTCCATGACATCTGCAAACAAGAGTGATCGGAGACTGATCAGGGGGAAAAAAAAAATCCGTGTCTGACATGTTGCAGTCCGTCTTACACGAGCTCTCTCCCTTCGCCTCTGCCACGATATCTTCTTCTTGACAAGTAGATGAGATAGGTCCAAGTGCGAACTCGACAATGCCTTGTTGCTTCTTAGTACTTGCCTGCCCGTCTTTTTTTTTTTTTTTTTTTTTTTTTGTCACTGTCCTTCAGTAGTGACATGTTAGAAACACTGGAACCTGACTGAGAAGAGTCTGTTCCTTTCTATTTTTACGTTTACCGCGCCAGGCCATGTGACGTCAGAAGGAAACAAAGTCACTATTCCACAGGTTTTCACACCAAAACAAATCACTGATACATCTCAACTGAAGGATCCAAAACGGTCGTGGGCGTTGGCAGTAAGTCTGCTGTCACTCTGGAAGCATCTTCAGAACCTCGTCAGCTTCAGAAAATGGACTGAAATCGTTAACTACTGACAGTGCCGAACGAAAAAACACGTCTGCTTCCGCCATTGAGCACAGCTCACCCCCTGTCCCCGCCATTGTTGGTGAGCAATCCATACAAAGATAGATAGATAGATAGATAGATATCCATCTATTGATCTCTGTGTGTGTGTGTGTGTTGTGTGTGTGTGGTGTGTGTGCGTGTATAGGTGTGCGTGCATGCGTGTGCGTGTGTGTATAGGTGTGCTTGTATAGAACTATGTCTACGTATATCTATCTATCCACACACAACACACACACACACACACACACACACAACATTATATATATTATATATATATATATATAGTTTTAAATAGGTTTAAAATGGAAGATTAAAAACCTACAGATCTGTTTCAAGCTAAAAGAGCTCTCCTCAGGATCCTGAGGAGAGCCAGCGCTCGAAACAGATCTGTTGATTTTAAAAACTTCCTTTTACCATACTATTTTAACAAGATGTTGCTCCCCAAGGGGTTGAGCACTTTAAAAATTTATTAGGCGTTTTAGTAATATTCTTGATATATATATATATATATATATGAGCAGCTTGGTGTTGCAATGAGAGGATAGAGAGTTATATCGATCTTTGTGTGTGTGTGTGTTGTGTGTGTGTGTGTGTGGTGTGTGTGTGTGTGTGTGTGTGTGTGTGTGTGTGTGTGATGTGTGCATGTTGTGTGGCGTATATATATATATATATATATAGATATATATATATATATATATATATATATATATATATTACACATACATACGTATGGGTATGGGTGTTATTTATCAATGTATTCATATTTCGATCTTTTTGTACATTCAGTGGCTCATTTAGAAGAGTGTCCTTCTAAATGTTTGAAAAGTGCACATAAAAGATATCATAAAGATTTTCAGTGGTGTGTTTATTCCATTGAGGGGCGTGTCCTTATCATTCTGTAGTGAACGTAACGCTAAAACTCACCGTTGGTGACAGCTCTCTGTCCACGAGTTTCATTCTTACATGATAGCTTAAAAAACTGAATGAACATGTTCTGAAACTCTGCTCTGAACTTGCGACCTGTTAGACAGTACAAGTAGAAGTTGACAGCAGCATTGCTGTACCACAGGACATAACTAACGTTTGCAAATAATTTGAATTTTCCATAATGAACTGGGTCGCGACTACTAGGAAATGGCAGAAAACATATACAGGGATATAGGTGTTGTCAGTACAATAAAAGTAAAACTGATAAATACCAGGGTCACTGTCAGTGAATACGTCTCGCGTATCCTGGTATCCGTTGTTGCTTGTTGTATCGGTAGACTCCTGCCTTTTCTCAATGACCCCAGGAGTTTCCAGAGAAGAATGCTGTTGCTCAACACCAGCAGCATGGACGGCAGAAAAACAGAACTCAAGTATGTCCACCCACTGCCAGATCTCGTCTATAAACCATGTGTACTTTTCTGACACCGCTTCAGCACAGCACGTATAGGGACAAATGTCCGGATCACGGTCATATCCGTAGAGAAAGTGGCAGTTGATCAGAAAGATAACCACAATCGCTGTGCCGGCAACAACTCGCGACGTTCTCTTCGTCCACAGAGATTTGACGCGATGAGGCCACAGCACAGAGGCCGCTCTTTGCATGGTGAGGGTCACAAGCATCCACGAGGGACAAGGCAGGGGTCATGTATATTAGTACGATCTCCACCTTACACGGCCAAAGTACCCAGACGTTTCAATCTCTGCGCATTAAATTCCTGTCCGAGCCACAGGTCTAAAGGTCCGACTATCAAATTCATGAGGTCAGAGCATGCCAGAACTTGAAACAACACGGCATAAGTAGATCCAGGAAGACGATTCATGATCATAATGATCATAGGATTTCCGAAGAAAAACCAAACACAAGCATAGCAGGGTAACAGATTTTGTCAATCATTCTGCTTGCTGTTCCATATGGTGCGTACAGATCATACCACCAACTATAGTCAACATGACTATCGCTGGAGTTCTCCCACTGCGCGCTGGAATTGTCCGTTGTAGATATCATACTGATCGCTAAGACGATGGAAAGTAGACAGCAGAATGATTCAGTTGATATAGTATGATCCGCTTGTTCAGCATCCCGTTAGTCATATTTGTAGATGATGAAGGGGAGATCTACGTGTTCTGCAAAATCAGAAACGGCTAACTAAATTGGCTATTTAACATACCCACAATACATTTTGAGAAATCCAAGGGTTTACCTGGTCAGATATCTACAGATGATTGGTGACAAAGAAAAGGGTCAGCATTCCATCTGTCCCCCAACAAGACTACACATACAGACTATTCAACAAAATTGGAATTGTTTAGCATGCACAGCTTCATTCAGGTATACAAGGAATGCATTATACACTGAGGCTGCGCATGCAGGGAATGCAGCTGGCATACACTATCACCATTGTTCCCACAAAATCAAGCACATCCTAAGGCACACACCTACGTGACCCATTACACATAGATGTGTGCTCATAGGCTCCATCACAAACCAGCGAAGTTATATCAACGTGCTTTACATGTGTGTGTGTGTGTGTGTGTGTGTGTGTGTGTTGTGTGTGTGTGGTGTGTGTTCCCTCACATATTAACCCACTCTCTCTTTCTCTCTCTCTGTCTGGTCTCATTTTTTCTAATGCAGCATCTCGACGTCAACTAGAAATTAACCTGAACAAAATCGAATTTGTGCTGTTAAGGAAAGGTGGATATCTAGCAGCAAAAGAGATGATGGTTTTAAACGGTTGAAGAAATGTTAGTTGTTAACTGTTATATAAATATTTTGGCATATATTTCAATACTCTTTGCAGCTTTGAAGTTGGGCGTGTGAAGACCAGGGAAGTAGAGCACAGAAGGTTTTATTGTGTGTTCCCTATAACTTATTCTTGCAGAAAAGTCATTCTTTAAATGTTTTCTTTTTTTTTTGCAAATATTTGACTGTCAAGTTCTACTCGTTGCTATGTACGGTACGGAACTGTGGGGACTGGATAACTCAGTAACACACATCGAACAGTTTCACTTGAATGCACTTAAGAAATTCCTTGGCGTTCACACCAAACCGAATAAATTGGTTTATGGAAAGACGGACGTAGTCCTATTTCTATTGATCTAATATTCGATTTATTAGCCACTGGCTAAAAATATTACGTAGGGACGAAAGGAGGTTGCCGCTAAAAGCTTATGGATGTTACTAAATCTGGATATCAAAGGCAAACAACATGCTTATGAATGTTCGTGCAGTGTTATATCAAAACGGCTTTGGCTTGGTATGGCCAAATCAGGGAACGCAAGCTGTAAAGAGATTTTGGAATGAATTTTGTCAAAGGTTGACGGATTGCAGGTGGCAATATTGAGAAGATATGCAGCAAAGGGGAAAGATTCTCCTGGTACAGTAGTTTTGAAATCCTCTAGAAAGTGCGAAAGTTAAGCGAAGTTATCTTCTGCCAGAGGACGATAGGCACAAAGCAAACGGCATCTGACGATGTATAGTCTAGAGAAGGTCACTGACACGACAACACATTCCGATCGATATCTAAAAGCACTCAGACAATACTTCAACATGTCTTACGTGTAAAAGTGAAAAAAGAAGACGAATTACATTATTTTCACTCTGCTGTCCTACTCTCATGTCCAGAGAAAGTGAAGTTATGCCTGGTAAGTTTTAATGCACACCCGTGTCTGTTCCGTGTATGTCTGTTCATGTCTAATCAATACGAATGCATTATGAAGAACTCGTGCGAATATCTGTGTAAAATATGCAAAAGGGCGAGCCAAACTTGACGATCGATTCTGAAAAAAACGCCGTGCCTTGCACATCTGTACGGCTGCTTCACTGATCTGTGAGGAAACACATGCTAGCATGCTGCATGCTGTTTGTCGTTTTTGTTCGATTTGTTTAGCCTGCTGTGTTTCATTCGCGAATTCATCATCACCGTTTTGTGAATTCATCCCTTCCAAATCTACACAGACTAAAGGAAATCCTCGCTCACTGACTGACAAAAAAAAAAAAAAAAAAAAAAAAAAAAAAAAAAAAAACCGCGGGGTGGGCGTCCTGTCAGGTAAACGGGTAACAAGGTGAACAGGTAAACTTTGCGCCTCTCAGAAACTGTCCCCACCATTTGGGACTGGAAATGTGGTTGGTCCGCCGCTCATTCCGAAACCCGTCCACAGCCACAGCTCGGTCGGCCCCGCCGCAACCCCCCACCGGCAATCCAGTGGGAGCAGTCAATGTCAAGCCGTCAAGAGGCAACCCACCGGAGGAGACACTGCACTGCTGCCTAGTCACTTCGGTGGTGTTCAGTGGCGCCTGTTCTGATCTAACATACGCAGGACACCACCTACTAAGCCCCCTACTGACGACAATAATTGCTAGTCGCGGAGCCGGCGTGAGTGAGCTCTCCCTCCGGAGGGCGCCACCACGTCCGTCAACGACAGCCCCCCTATGGACTCGCCGATACCGGTGACCCGGACGGAACCAAACCAAGGCCATAGACGTGGAGAGGACATCGAAATTGAGGTCACCATGAGAGCAGGGCATGAAGGGGCCACAGAATTTGAGACTTTTTTTTTATGCTGATCGATGAGAATGAGGGTGATTAAGATTGTGCTACGGATTTCCATTTCGTCTGAGAATACATGACAGGGCTGTACTCTACGCTTCTTTAATAATATATCCCGGCGTCAACCAGGCCGAGAGAATGGTTCTCTGTGCTGTCCTTAATTCATCCTTCGTTGCTAGGCATGAACAAACGTCCGGTGTTCGTGATCTTCAGCTGGCCACTTAGCTCAGCTCCATCCCGTCGTCTCTGCCAGGTAATTTAGACCCGATGGCGAAGAGGGCTGTGGTGTTCCTGGTGCCTTGTGACATCATCTGGCCACTTCCCACGACTACAGACTTCGTTCCTTCCTCTTCCCGTCAGTACCTTCCTCGCCTATGGACAAGGGAAGGGTTTAATGTGGCCTGTAACTAGTGCGCGCGTGCCTTGTCCAGTGTGAGAGCCCTGAGCATGCTGTGAAAGCTGGGTTAATCAGTGCTTCAAAACTAACGTCTGTTGTGCTCTTCAGTCCATCTTGCTGTCTCCCAGGACCTCCTCACCAAACAAGTATGTCCTTATTATCCTCCTTTAAAGGGGACCAGGATGTGTGGAGTTTTAGACTTAGATTGTTGGCAGTTTACTTGGCACTTGGCAGCGCCTGCCTTATACTCCCATACCCCCCCTACCCCCCCCCCCCCCCACCCCCCCTTTCCTCCCCGCTCCCATTACCCAGCCCCCTATCCTCATCCTCTTAGGCTTCAAGCGTCACTGGCTCAGCGACAGGCATAGTGTTTGTCTGTGCCGTATAGCTGGAAACATCTCTGACTATGAGTTGACTGTGGCATCTCCCCCATCCCCTCCCTCTCTCCCCACATCCCCCCGTCCCCACCCTCACTCTCTAACACCCTCCCCTCCCCTCCCCCCCTCCCCCCCCCCCCATCACTCCTTCTCTTCACCCTACCCGTGTCTTCACAATCATGTCTGTGGTCACGAATATCCAGTGACGCCCTTTTTGTGACTGGGTTCCCCAGATTGACATTAAAGTAGACCCCAAGCAACTCACATTGAAAAATCCCACTAAACCTGTTCCCAATCGCAAGACAAAATACTATACAAACGTTATATGCTGACATCAGCAACAGACCTGAGTTAAGCGTACGATGGGCCGACTACGCCAAACCTGATCGGCCTCTTTGTCCTCACCGACGTTGCCGATTTTCCCCTTTATCCCACCGGCCTCCCCAGTGATGAGGTTGTACCGGACCAAGGTGCAAAGTCAACTGCACCCACCCTGAAACACTCATCACCATCACAGTGTTTTACTCTACAGGTACTGTTTCTCGTACAGAGAAACCTGTGCAAGAAATGGCTGCCGTATGAGTTCGAATCAACTAATCCGGGTGATTCGAACAATCTTCTCATTGACCCCCCCCATCCCAACCTCAACAAGGCTGTATGCGACAACCTGTCTGACCTTCCCCCTTCCCTCCCTGAAGACGCTCCCTTCTGGTGGCCTCTCCGCCCAGGACATCCCGTCTCCCCAAGGACCTCCTCACTCCCCCAGACTGCATTTGCTGACCAGCCCAACCCCATCCCTCCAGCAGCTCTGATACCGCTCCGTCCCAATCCACATCCGCGCCATACACGAAGCCTGCCCCTACGGTCCCCGCCACAGTCGCCCGAGGGAAACATGCACACACAGTTCACCCCGGCACTCACCACAAATACTCCAACATATTCCAACAAAGCAGAAACGAAGCCTCTGCTCAGTCAAAACATGAGCATGCCAAACACCCAGTGACAAACAAAAAACCAACCACCTTAACCACTCGATGTGAAGACATCACGTTCTCCTCTCTCCTACACGCAACACAAAACCGGCACACAGACTTACGTCCTCAAAAATCAAGCACACCACCATGCCTAATCCTACGCCTACAAATGTAGCCCAGCAGTACGAAACCTCCAAACAAAAAATCAACACTCTGGTCAAAACTGCTGTTGTCAGAGGCTCAAACTCTTGCCACCCCTCACACCAGAAGATATTCACCGGCTACAAGCAGGGCAAAACAACCACCTGAAACTATGAACTCAAACGCCTGCCCCCAAACAAACTCGCCTATGCCGCACCCAACCCAAACGCCAAACCACACCATCTGGCAGCCATACTGATTCTGCTCTGTCCGCCTTCCCCACCTCCACGCAAGTTCTCCATGCTGCTCCACCGTTAATGAAAATGGGGCGCATGAGGTTCAAGAGAATGATCTCAGATACTGACACAGACTCTGATCAAGTTACAGTACAGACACAGTCTACCACTACAATATGTGCCCCCACAGTCACAGACAAACCCAGCAATATCATCTCAGATAAAGGACACTACACTCAGGCCACTGACACAATTGGCTGGAAAACAGTCCACAACAGAAACCACCTCCACAGGAAACAACAGTCAAGATAGCGATTAATGATGCAAACTCAAAACAGTCAGGGCCAGACTAGCCACAACAACACATTATCACCTCGTCAGTTTCTTGCACAAGCACGGTTTGACACCGATATCTCAAATGTCATTATAAGTGTGGACTTATCCATATGATACATTACCCCAAGCCTCCTATTCTACAAACGTTAAGAGCCAAAATCCTCGTGTTTCCAGGTCTCACTGTCGATGATCTCATTTACTGGCTTAAAACACATTCCCACGCAACAACGACACACAGCAAATCATACTACACATTGGAATAAACACGTGTAAAAAACTACATCAATCACGCCGAAAACACATGCGACACAGATGAAGCAAAACATCAAACATGCTTTCCCCTCAAGCCTAGACTATTGGCTTCCTCAGCCAATCCCCCCAATGGGACAGCGCCCTCTCAAAAAGACCGTCCATCTCTCCAACTTGACCCTCACTAAAAGTGTGTGCCAAGGAAAACATTGTGTATGCCGACCACCACCTACGAATAGATCAGTCACTCAAAATCGCGAGGCTTCTATGCAGAGGACATGTACACCAGATCCCCTCCACCCCAGCCCCAAAGAGCACAGACCGCCCCCACCCCCAGAGTATGAAGAGCTACAAGCCTCAAATACGACGCACCCGCAGATACTGCAGAAACCTGCTGATGCAAGGACGCCATATAAACAAGACCCCTGTGCCCATGAGAAGCTGCGATGCCAGTCCTCATCATCCCCCCCCCCGCCCCCAAGCGCCTCCAGTACGCATTTGCACATAAACGGCAGACGTCCCCTGGTTTCACATGCTGAGTCATTGTACCACAGCATGCCCTCAGACATCACAGTCTCCCTTCCATCCGCTCACCCCCCTTTTTTTCTTCTTAGTGTAATTAACACTTATCCGACCCCTCTCATACGCCCCCCAACCACCTCTCCTACTCCGAACAGGATATCTCAGAACGCGTCTAGCTCTAGATAGATTAGACCTGAGGGATGTCGTGAACACACACTTATTTTCGCCTATTTTGCTTTGCCCACTCAGAACATCGGCATTTGCTCGGCCTCCTTATTCGCTCTATTATTCCTATCTACCTAGCGATGTGAAGATAATTGTCATCTCTAGGCTGACATCTGCCGAACCCTTTTGAGCTGCGCCGCTCCAGTCCTTGCTTTCTCCTGACAACCGCACTTGGGTCTCCCGGCCCTCCGTGCAGAGCGTGCTGGCGTTTATGACTCTGCCATGCAAGCAAAACTCTGCGGCCCAATTTCCTACGATCGGCCCCCGCCACCAGCGCACAGAAGACATCTAACCATCACCGCACAGATTGCTTCGTGCTCAATCACACACAACACACACGCACCACACACACCACACACACACACACAGCACACACTAAACAATATAGTACGATCATATATATAATAATAAAAAAACATATATATATAATATATATGTTTACAAATAAGATATTAAAAGCAAGTAGTAAAACTAGTTAACCTACTTAATTTTAAACAGCTGTTGAAACAGATGTTGGTCCCCAAGGGGTGTTTGCCGTGAGCCACCATTGATTTGCAATTTTTTATCTATGGCTTTTTAGCAGCTATTTTATATATATATATTTATATAATATATATATCATATGCTCAAAACAGTTAAGCAGCCAGCTTAGCAAACATTCACACGCCCAAATTTCAACCCGAAAAACATAAGAATAACTTCTTCAAACAATTTTAATTGAAAACATCTATGGCAACGATACAATAGAACATAAGCTTAGCCCAAAACAACTTCATGGCGCCTAACCTTAATTGATGAACACATTTCTTCATTCAGAAATCAGAACAGTCCAAATCAACATGACAATCAATGGTCAACCCTTAACGCAGTATTGGCCCCCCGCCCCCATGGCGCGGGATACAAGCATAGAACATCTCTGTCTCACTACAGTCCACAAGCCCCTCCTGCAGAGTCAGCTGGTGGGATGTTGCATTCCCACTCCTGTGCCCCAAGAAAGTCCCTGCAAAAGACGTGCGCCCAGCCGAACCTCACTGATGCGAGGGATTAGGTTCTGTGAAGTAGAAGCAGCGCGCACACCCCCGACAGGGCAACACAAGATCCCAAGCCGGGCTTACGCATCGGGTTAAGCGTTGGCCACGGATGAGCGACTGACTGCGCCAGTCGAGGAGCGGGTGCTGGACCTGAGTGCCCCCTCCTCAAGAAGACGACTTTACTACACTAGGCATAGCCGGTGGGCAGACGGGATGTTGTACACCTGCGAAAGCGATGCGCGTCAGCCGGCCCCAGCAGGCTTGCCAGCGGCAGGCCCAGGACCAGACGCGCTGAATGAAGAATGTTGCTCCCTGTACCCCACACCAGCGGTAGCAGCCCTAGGTGGTAATGGTTTGCCTTCAGCCTCGGTACAAGGGCGCGATCTGACTATACCTCCTATGCCACCCCACACCATGCATAGACCCCCCGCCCACCTCCATACCGCATCCCGTTCGATTTATTTTGGCCCCTCTTTGCGTAGCATTCCCTTTTCTCCCCCTCCATACCTGTATTATACATCCTTCACCGCGCAAGATCCGTATTTCCCCTTCCCCTCATCAGAAAACATCACCGGGCGCCAGTGCCTAGCACACTCTAGTCCAGGCCACATGAAGATTGGGCACAATAGTCAGCTAGCACACCCCGCCACTACGTGAGACCCGCCTCACAGCCCCACAAGGATCGAACAGCACTGGCAGATCTTGCCTTGCGATGGTAGAAGTGAACTTCTACTCAGACAGAGAGTCGCTTTTTGCCGCCGTGCCTTGCAGAAAAGTTTAAGGTCGCGAAATGATTGACGTGGCTCCTGCCAGCCCATCGACAGTTGCTAGCCTGAGCGGGGTGGATTTGACAGCTGAGACAGTTAATTTGTCTCAGCGCGTCAGGAACCATATCAGTCTGACTACTGCATGCGTCTCTCGACAGTGGCTTGTAACGAGAAATAGGACCTGGCCAGCCAACGTATTCGTTCAGCAGTACTACAACCGGTGGCATATTGCCACAAGACGGCTCACTTGAAAAGTCTTTGATGAATGACAGCCATGATGCACTTGAAATTGGCGGATCACCCAACTCTCTGACGACTACACCTTCTATAGAAGCCCCCAAGCAACCGCCTACTTTTATCAATGTCAGTTGATGTTTTTTTAATAAACGCTCTTTGGTGGGCCATAAGGCTGCAAAAAACTGAAAAAAAAAAACGCCTCCCAAAGCAGCTTTTTTAAATACCACTGCGTCAGCCCCGAAACTGCCGTCGCCCCATGTGATTCAGTAAAGGCAAACGACTGGACCCAACGAGCCCTGCAATCGCACGCGTTTACGCCGTCAGCCAAATCTGTTGCTTTCAGCCACCTATGCACTTGCCACAACCCTGACCATGTTTTAGTATGTCGCACTGAGGTGTCGCTAATCCGGTGTGATTCTTTTGAGTGAATCTCGCTTCAACACCATGCTAGACTCAGCATTACAACTGAACACATGCCACAAACCATTTCCAAGCCTGTGTCAGATTTTTCGCTCGCTTTTGCCTGCCAGTTAACGTGATACCAATGACGGCGCTTCCCGGTCCCGCCATGGTCCGAGAGCATGTGCCAAGGAATGCTGATTGCTCGGCATTTTCCTACCTTTCAATCAGTCTGCTGCTGCAGCTATGACACTCCTGTCACCGAGTGCTGGTAAAAAACGTAAAGCTATTCCCCCTTGACTTTACCCCCTAAGGATTGGAACCCTAGCTGCCTGTTAACACGTTGTACCTCTTACCACACACACACTACACGACACAAACACACACACACAAACCATTATAAAATTGGCAAACCAAATGTTAGCGTAGTACAGACTCAAGGATCTTAACCCAGCTAAACTTGAAGGCCTGGGTTTTTTTTTTCGCTTGATACTGCACGCCCCAGGCGTCAGATATCTGCTAAGTCGTAGCCAGTAATCCTCTTCTCATTCTCTATCATTCCTTAGTCATTAAGTCATTCTAACCATCACGCTTTGTATATTTAAATCAGGTGCAGACCCCTGGTCTCAAAACTTAGCGCCGATGTGCTGTAGAGTCTAGGACGTATTTGAACTACAGTCCCCACACAGGCCGACACTACTTTTGATAAAACTTATCACTGAAACTGCCCACTGTTAGCGTTAATACAGGTGTATATGTACTCCCCGGGTCTGTCCTGTCGTTAAATTCAGAGCGACACATGTCTAGCCTCCTATCGCACCTGTATGTGTGATGATTGCCTGTTTCCTGGTGGCTGCTGACTTGATTGGGATTTTGTTTGGCCTTCGTTTACAAACACAATGAAAAAAATCAAGACTTATTAGCCTGTCCTTTAAAGTTTTTTTTCCAGTCCGTATATCCTTACACTGTCTTGTTCAATCCAGCTTTCCTTTGCTTTCTTCATTTTCTCACTGATCTTCTCTGTCCTCCTGTGTCCATATCTCTCCCTTTAGTAGTTTTTAATCCCTTAAGTTGTTTGCATGTCCACATCTGCAAAATATTGTCGTCTGCCATTCTCTGACTTACGATTTCCATCAGCCATATTGATCAGTTGTGGTGTAAGACAAAATAAAGACCTCTGTAACTGTGGTCAGTCTCTGTAACTGTGTCAATCATCATGCGGTTAAAATTGTCAATAGAGATTCGTGCTCTTTCTGAGTCCCCTAGCGGTAGAAAGTGCGTGGTGACCGAGGGAGGGGGGCATTTTGACTGTCTGTGTGCGTCCTGCTTGGAATTGTTGTTGATCGACGTCAGGAGGTGTTGACATGCTATCAAGACCGAACTTTAGAAAGTTGGTTTTGCGTTATTCTGTTGTTCTTCAAATACTTTTTCTTCGATGTTTAAGTTTCATGTATCCTATCCCAAAAAGAACTGGTCGTGATCACTACCAACATCAGGTCCTTTCTTTCAGCGCACTCTTTTCGCGAGCTCTTTGTGCCTTTCGCGTGCGTCCGTGTGTGTAGTAACTTCCGTTATAACACAAATTGAGGTTACGAGTCAGCCCGAGAGGTACCAAACAGCTCCTCCCCGTGCCAAGCCATTGTTCTGTCAGCATACGGCGCCGCCTCCACTGGGCTGAGGTCTTGTCTGAAGACTTACTCTCTTCAAGACCTGCAAATCAGGCCATTAAAGTGGACCCCCAGCAGGCCACGAGAAAAGGAAGACAGGAATATCCAGGATGTGAGCTGCCGACAGAAATGTCGACAGTTGCGAGACGGACCTCTAGACTGGACAGAGGAATGGAAGTGACGCTAGCAAAAACTGTCGCCTGATGTACCTGCACCAGTGGAGTTCGCCTGATTGCTTTCAGGCGCTCGCAAGACGCTGGCGAGCATATCTAAGTCTTAGTAAGTAGATGTCATGTAGCTCTATCTGTCTGTTAATACCGACGGTTTGGGGATTTGTCCATGGTCCATTGGAGGTATGCTGTTATGCTCACCTCCTCGGCTATGGCTCAAGCCAGTTATTTTATCACGTGACAAATCGTAGCAGACGTAGTATCCAGTCTTTGTCAGCCTAATCGCCTCCAGTTTTGGCCGCATCAGAACTTCTTTCCAGTCCTTCTTGGGCGTCGGTCTCTCTCAACCTTGGTTCTCTAAATCTAGTTTTCAAAGTGAGAGAGGATGCAGGGCGGAAACTGAAACAAATTTTTGAAAGCGGATTTTCATTTTACTCTGCCTCACATTTAACATTGGCAAACAACAACCTTACAAGACAAAAGACGAAGCGTGTTGACCTCTTAGGTCTTCTTCAGGCAATTGCAGATGCGCAACATTCGGCCCCACTTTTGTGGAAAGCCATCATATTTTAACATAAACGTGTAGCTAGTACGTATCTCTTCTTCATTATGAGTTTCAGTATTTTCATCATCATCCTTTACTCTTCTTTTTTATTATTATTATCGTGTGCATTTCTTATTGCCATCTTGTTAATCATTATTATCATCATTACTCATAACTGGGCTTTGTCCTCCTGTCCCAACAGTCTCTCGCTTAGTCATTGTCTTCAATCTCCATCTTGCATCAAACTCGCGAGAAGATATGTGACTGCTCCATTCATCTTCGCGTTCCATTGTCTTGAATATTGTTCGTCACCTTAGGGAAGGCCTAGGAGGTCGAAACCCTGTCGCTCGTTTGCCACTTGTCTTACTTTGTTTTTGTTTTGTCCATGTAACCATCACTGACTTACTTAAAACTTGACTGTTTTTTTTTTTCTTTCAAACTTGGCTGTGAATTTAGGCTCACGCTGAACAAAGAACAGAGATTTTTTTTTAGCAACCGTTCCTCACGACCGTTTGAGAGTAAAATTCTTTTCTTTGTGGCCCCATCATCATAGTGTCGTGTCAGAGCATGTTTGTTCTGAACTGCCGTGATAACAAAAGCTGATGTTGCCTACAGGCGGATGGTCATGTTTCCATGGTCATGATCCTATAATGTCGGAAACAAAGTAGGATCTTACTGCAGCGCTCCAGATGTGTGTTAGCTGCCTGTAAAAGACCCTACACACGATACAGGCTTTTCTTTATTTGATTTTGCACATAGTCAAGTGCCTTTCCGTTTGCTGTATACACTCTGTTGGTCTTTTTTTCCATCATTAAATCGTGGGCAGACACTGTACTTTTTGACTAATTCTAATTCACTTTTTTCTTCTTACCTCGTTTTATACTCTCCTTTTCGTAATTTGAAGGAAATCTTAATTGATGTGATGTGTACTCTTTGGGATTTATGTCGAACAAACTCATTAAAAAAAAAACCCTAATGTATCCTATCTTTCTGGTGGCATAGAGCTGCCGGTAGAGAACGGTTGGTTTGCTCCAAATGACATTGCACTTACATTTGATGCATGAGTTTTACATGCAGAAGACCTGCTGATTGTGTCATGTATAATTCAGTGTATGTTATGAGGCACAAAAAAAAAAAAAAAAGTGGTGGTGTTGTGAAATGAAAGATCAGTTGCACGACAGCTGAATGGATAAGGGGAACGGCAGTGATTGATATATGTATAACATTTCTTCTCTCTGTGCTGTATTGTGTGTGTGTGTGTGGTTGGCCAGTGTGCTTCTTGTGGATTCATATCTTTTCGGGGGTGGGTAACCACATTAGACATGCGTTTTCACATGTAGTCATATCTGCTGATGATATTTCTCCTTGCGCTTGATGCGATTTTTTTTTCTTTTCAATTTCGTTTTTGTTCCTTATAATTTGAAAGTTAAAACCGAAACTTACTTACGTGGAAGTTTCAAGTTCAATGGAGATTATGTCGAGGATGCCCTGTTGGGTAGAGGTATACATGTGGAGGACGAAACCGCGCGCGCGCGCCCGTAGATTTCAGCTACGTGTAGAATCCCCGAAAACAAACTCGGAAAGGGGGGGGGGGGGGGGGGGGGGAGGGGGGGGGGGGGGTTTGGGGGGGGGGGGGGGTGGAGTTCAATGGAAGTACCTCGAGTTGCTGATGAGTGGGCACATGTATACCTGTACCCACAGCATCCTCGAAATAATCTCGATCAAACTTCAACTTTAAGCAAGTCTCGTTTAATTTTCAAATTATTCCCCATCTGCTGATTGGTCAGACGTATACATGTGGAGATTTTTAGCGTCGGGGATCACACGTTATTCTTAACACGTCAGGCTCTGAAAGGCAAATCAGCTCATAATGCGAGTTACTTTTGACCCTGTGTCTACAAATGTGTCGAGCACAGACTGGGAAAAACTCTTAGTCTTCATAGAACACCATTTTCGATCTTCATTCTGTTTAATGATTCGGTGGTAGATCTTGAAAAAAGCCGTTCCTGTGTGACCATCCATCTGCTTGAAGGATGCGGTCTGTTGGTACATCTCTGCTTAATGCGCAGAAGTACTACAGCAGCCCAAGTGCCGTGAGCAGAAGTACTTCGATATGTCTATTCCAGCCATAAGCAGCACATCTTTTCATCCAACGAGAAATGGTGTCTCTTTTCACAGTTGCAAAAGGCTTTATGCAACCAATAAAAAAGTGCTTTCACAGTTCGTAAGTGGGCAGTCTTTTTCAAATACTGCTGAAGGTGGTGAACCAGACACAATATCTTGTTTTCAAAACAAGTTATGACTAAAGGTTTTAAGTGAGTCCCTGGTTTGGTGTGGTTTGAATTAAAACGGGGCTATATACAAGTACACATATGACTCTTGGGATGGATTTTTTTTACATCAACAGTAAGACTATGGAGAGTCTGTCCTCTCGGACCAGAGAGTAAAGCAAGTAACGTAAGTGTTCTAAGTGTGAGTTTCAGAAAGCTGAGCTGTTCTGCATCCAGCCACAGTGCTAAAATATCAATGACTGTGTCTACATCCCATGTGTCACAGTACTTTGGGCAGTGATGGTCTATTGTTGAGCCACACCTTTGACCATGTTACAGACGACAGGATGTTGACCTATTGTTTCTGCACTGATATGACAAAGGTATGCTGAAACCGCACTCCTAGCTAGGTTAACTGTACTATCTATAACTAGCACATGCAGCATAAAGTTCTGCCAAAACATTTGCCACATGCACAAGAGTACAAGCAGTTATTTTCATTTCTGTTTTAAAATTTCTGCCATTTTGTAATATAGGTGCTGTAGGACTTATGGGTGCTGGGTCTCCATGAACCCATGATTACAGCAACTGAATTTCTTGATAAACCAGAAGTTAAGAAATTTTTGCTGAGATCTTGCAGACAAGCAGGTTTAGCCGACGTTTCTGAATGCGAGGATGACCTGCACTGAGGTCGGTGGGTAGGTGAAGAAGGTGGCGTCTGCACCTGAGTTCTACTGGAGGGCAGCAGAGAAGATGTCGAAGCACAGAGAACCATGGTTGTGTCGGCCAGTTGGGTACCACAATCATCCCCTCTGCACGGTCTCTCCGGATCTTCTTCTGTAGCACCCGTCCTATGACGCTGAAAGGTGGAAATGCATACCACTGTAAATGCTCCCAAGAGATGTAAAAAGCATCAATTGCTTCAGCTTCTTCATACGGTCTGTATGAAATGTATCGCCGCATGTGGAAGTTCAACCTGGAAGCAAAGAGGGTCAATATCTGGAGAAGCCCTGAGCTGTTGAAAGGCAGACTGCAAAGCCTGCTCATCAAGTTTCCACTCAGCATCAGTTTTCTGACGCCTGGACTCCTCGTCAGCTGTCCTGTTCTGCTTCCCTGCACTGATCCAGATATTCTTAGAAATGCACCATGACCAAAGTGTAAATGTGATGTCATTACAAGCATCTGAATGGCTTGCTCCCTTGCGATTGATACATCTGACAACTGTTGTATTGTGTATCATTATCCGGACATGTTTGTTTTCCATTTTTCCCTGAAATGACTGCAAAGCAGGTAAAACAGCTTTCAATTCCAAATCATTAATGTGAAAGTCCCTTTCATGCGGCAACCAACGTCCACCTGAAGCCGTTTCTTCACACTCACACCCCCAACTTGTGCCACCAGCATCAGTGGTGACAACTATATCTGGTTTAGTACTGCAAATGTCGTTCTCTCTGTATCAGACACATTGACAATCCACCATTCAAATTCTTCCTTACTCTCTTCATACAACTGCATGAGGTGGTCAAAGTCACCTCTGCTCCTCTTTTAAAGCCAATCCGCCATTTAAATTCTTCCTACTCTCTTCATACAACTGCATGAGATGGTCAAAGTCACCTCTGCTCTCCTCTTTAAAGCTAACCTTTTGTCTTTCTCAAGCTGACTGTTAACAGAGAGGTCCATACTTGACAACAGCAAAGCTAGCAACGATTTTTCCTGTAACTTGAGCAGCCTCACAGATTGTGTGACTTTGCTCATCAAGAAGCCTTTGACAACTACTACAGTATGCTGACAGCTCTTTCAGTGCTAAGAGTGACTTTCATGGAGACAGAATCTATGATGACTCCAAAGTACTGAATCGTTGTTGTGGGCTATATAACACGACTTGGTTGGGTGAATGATAAATCCTAATCAGTGGTGTCTGTAACATTCTTAATGTGGTTGCTCTCTGTGAGTCCAATCAACAAAAAAATCATCAAAAAAAACCTTGTAGATATATGACCCTTCATTGTAAGGGAGGCATAGACAGGTTTCACCAGCTTTGTGAACAAAACAGGGAGCTGATAATAGGCCAATGGGTAAAGCATTGAATTCATAGAGTTGATCTCTCCATTGAAATCTGAGTAGTTTCTTGTGCTGTTCATGGATTGCTACACTATAATAGGCATCCTCCAGATCAATTGAGGCCATAAAGCATCCTTGAGTTATGATAGTAAGAGTAGTGTTCAGAGAATTCATTTTTGAAATGATGCTAACTGACTTCTAAAGTGAGTCTTTTTAGATTTAAAATCATGCGATAAGTCCATCTTTCTTTTCCCTCGTAAAACCTGGAGAAATTAACTTCACCATCGCAATGCTCACAAAGGGAAATTACTTTCTTAGCTATCAACTTTTGAAACTTCTGAATCAATGAGTTTTGCACTTTTTTCTGATTTGTGACATTTGTTTTAAAGGACAGTCAAATTCAACCTTAACCCCTGCTGTCATGCTTAAAATATCTGGGTCTTCAAACTGTCTTAATCTCCCAGCAGTAAACCCATGTTTCTGAGGTTTAAAGATGGAACCAAGCTCACCTCTTCTATTGAGGGCTGGGTTCTTTATGTCCCCATTTTCTGCTGAAACCAGTGCTGCCTTTTTGTTCTGCTTCTTTGGCCTTAAAAAAATTAACCCGTGCGCAACCCGACTCGGAGTATATAAGAACCCGCCCGCTTGTCCACGATAGTAGCGGGCGTTACCGCGGGTATCTGCACTCATGGCCTACACTGCAGCTGATGCGGTCGGTCTCACGCACGTCTTTCAGTGTCGCAGACAAACTGCCCCCAAACAACTGGTCTGGGAAACGGGACCGAGTCATCACAGATCCGCGAAAAACTGATTGTTTACATGTGGTCTGATGCCACTGCGTCTGCGCAACGAAATCTCGCGCGAAACGTGATCCAAAAGAGCCACCTCATTGGTACAATGCTTAATGGCTTCAGAACTGGCGTCTAAACTGGGCAAGCCGCTAGGCCTGTCAAGTAATCCGTTTGCGGCACGCACGTACGTAGTCGCAGCCTTGATGACTGCTCTCTGAATATGTTGCATTTTCAGGTCGCTTTTGATGGCCTCAGACGGTAATTTCGACCATATTTCGTTCTTTACCGTTGGGACAATCAATTTCTGACAGTTTGCCGGTCTGTTGTAAGCTTCAAATTATTTCCTCTGCAGATCCGGGCTAAGTTTGTTCGTGAACCGACCATTAACAATTTCTGCCAGTTCCTCTCTCACTTCTTCGCTTGCAGGTTCGTCCGTACCACTCAATTCACAGTAACAATTTCCGCCAGTTGCTGTCTAACTCCTTCGCTTACAGGTTCGTCCATACCACTCAATTCAGCGGCTGTTTCTTTCAGCAAGGTCAGATTTGTCTCTGACTGGTCAGCTTTTTTTTTTTTTTAATTCTGAAACGCGAAAATCTGTGCCTTTTTTTCCTCCAATTCTCCCAGTTCCCCATCTTCTCTCAGCTCCAAAATATCACTGTTGAGTTCATGTTCAGACTGTCTCTCGTCTCCAGAAACTCGGGCAAATTTGGCGCCATCTTCGTCTGGAAGTTTCCTCTAAGGCCTAAACAGTCCCGCTAGGGTCTCGAATTTTTCTTTTTGTTCCAGCTCGCATGTAGCTCTTGAATCGGGCTTCTAACTGATTCTGGGACTGTTGAGGGTCCGCTGCTGTCTGTGAGTTTTGAAAGACCCTCCGACATAGCTTCTGAAAGAGCCGCCGATGTGTGCTCAAATGTTCAGCTTCTGAAAAAAGCCGAGCACAAAGGATCTAGACTACCAGTGTCGATTAGAAAGTCGACCAGTCTATTATGATCAACTTCGGTATAATAACTTCTTAGATTTGTTAGATTCTAATGTGGTTATGACCTGAAAGGAATTATGATGGTCCAAGGAAACTATCCACGCTAGATACCTATCACCGGAAAACCACTTTCATGCGTCTGTCTGGCACCACGTTTTGGCATCAACTGGGGCGCGCGCGGGGTTTCGTCCTCCACATGTATACGTCTGACCAATCAGCAGACGAGGAATAATAGGTGATAAACATGTTTATAACGTTTGTATCATATGGGTAACATATTCTGTTCGGATAAGAATGATCAAAATTCCGTTTTAAAATTATGGATAAAAACCAGTCATTAATTGGTTAAAAAAAAAAAAAATGAAAAGACAGCCTTAATTAAACTTGCCGTAGGAAGCCACTCTCATGATTTTAACTGGTTTCAACGGGAACATTTATGTGTTCATTAACAGTTACAGAGCGAATTTCACTCATTATTCTTGGTTCTTCTTATATATAAGAGCCCCATGGATCCTTCAGTTGAGATGAGACTGTTAGCATTATAACCTGGATATTTTTGTTTTGTTTGTTAAATGATTTTTCTTTCAAATTTTCTCTTTCGCCATTCGAAGTATTTTTTGAAAATAAAAACTGAAGGAAAGACGTTTTTAGTTATTTTCTTTCTTTCTTTTTTTTTTTTTTCATATAAATCGGACTAAAGTGACTTGTTATCTTCGTATTGTGGGGTAACTCGTTTGACATGTACAAGTCACAGCCACCCT
>JADBJO010017864.1:12500-36582 GCA_016801955.1 Conus betulinus | reverse complement strand
TACTGACCTAAATGAAATGTACCATGGAATATTACATTAAAAAAAAAACATTAAAAATCGCGATCAAGCATGTTAAAAGTTTGAAATAAAACATGGAGTTTCCGTCTTTCATAATTTCCATGACGTCACTGTCTGATGCGTTGCATGGCGGTCTAGACTGTGAGGATTTTGGGGTAAGTTTTCCCAGTGTTCATTGGAAATGTTGGCGAGAGAATCTTGGGAGACTGGTTAGTTGGCCTCCCAGAATCGTACTGGAATTGAAAGTAGTTGTTTCGATAAGCAGCTTTCGCAGATATGTTTCAAATTTTCTTTTGACTGTCAACACGCGTGCCGAAACCCTCGAATTCAAGATGGAGAGCTTCGTTGATCGGTTTGTTGCACGCTGAATTCAGACACGGCCTCGTTACGCGATGGTCTCTGTACTCGGAGCTACCATCGCCGATGTGATCTTCAACTGTCATTCAACTGCGGATTTTGTATATATGATCAGTTATTTGACTGTATTTCGGACAGAATCCCAAGACATTGACTTTCAATAAATGGGCTTTGAGTCGATTGACCTAGTTTCCTGGTTAAAATATATACTCCCACGCACTCGGGTCACAGTGAGCCAGCACTGCAGAGTGACACACATCACACAAGCTTAGAAAACTAACGACTATTGACTCTTCCCGGAACGATGATGAACTGTATACTTTTGTCATTTCTTCCCATCTCTTTGTCTTTTTCCTTTTTTTTTTTTTTTTTTACTCCATTTTAAAGATTTTATAGATTAGAATATTTTGGAGGCGGGGGGAGGCGGGGGGGGAGGGGGGGGGGGGGGGGGGGGGGGGGGGGGGGGGGGGGGGGAATAATGGTCCAAAGATTAGTTGGAACAGTGTAACAGGCAAAGTAATTACTGTTGAATGCTCAACTTAAGTTTGCATGTGCATGATCATTGCTGTTTCTTTTTTTTTTTTTTTTTTTTTGTTTTTTTCCAAATTTCACACACAACACAGAAACACCAGCGTAGAGGAAGACAAATCTGCTTTGTCATTGTGCATTTATAGTTACCAAAAAAGAAACTTCTACGACAGTATCATTTGAGGCACTGATGTATTTGTACTAGGATTGCAAATCAAATGTTTAGGTTTCAACTTCAAGGGGTGAACACAGCTGTGACCTCAAGAGAGAGACATGAATCCCTATGGTCATTTGAATAGAAGAAGAAAAGAAACACCCAAAGGTGCTGGGGAGGACCCAGAGAAGCACTGTCTTCACCTGCCTTTAGAGCAGTCCTGTGCCACCCCTTGGAGGCCTGCGCTGTGTTGACGATGGGTACAGGCACGCGCAGGACACTCCATTAAGATATTAAGGGACATAACTGCTGCTGAACAGAGGTAAATCAGACTACAGGATGCAACTCATAACAGCCTTAAAGTAGCATCCCCATGGGTGTACCAGCCCGTATTTCATGACTGCAGAACCCACCGGCGAAAAAACACAACCCTCCAGCTGTCGAGCACACCCCACAGACCCAACCACCCCTGCCCACGGACAGATGAAGACAGTGCCACTCCAGACACAGCCAAGCTTTCGCCATATGGTCTTATGTGCCCTCAAGAGAGAGAATCCAAAGTTGTACTCTTTCCCACTGTCAACAGGACTTTCCCTGTGGTCAGTGGGTCTTTCCTCACCGTCACTGGACCTTTCTCCAGGGTCAGCCTAGTTAATCCCTATGGTCATTTGAATAGTATTAAGTAATCATGTTTCCCAAAGGTTTGTGTCTGTGATATTGTCTGTGATATTTTCGTGTACCACACACCCCAGATTTAATACTGTCTTCCTCATTCCATCACAAGGAGAGTACAGTCTCCCAAGCAAATATGTAATATCAATAGCCTTACTGTGAAGCAGCTAAAAGCTCTTATTCATATGGTTCATTTTGTACTGTCTGTTCCCTTTGAAATAGTAAAACTGTTATATTGTTGAATATAGTTCTGTGAAAAAAACTGTAGTATGAAGCCTTAATTGAATATCAGCATGATATTTTCAATGCAAAGCTCGTTCTGTTTACACGCTCTCTTTGTTTTATCCCAAGCCAGAAGAAGGAGGTTTGAAGTGTTTTTTTGCATTTTGGTTAAAATCTCGCAAAAAAAAAAAGGAAGTAAAAGTTCATCGCCTACAGAAGTTTTTCAAGTTCGATTTAAAAACTTAAGAGAGTTGGATATATATATATATATATATATATATATATAGATATAGAGAGAGAGAGAGAGAGAGAGAGAGAGAGAGAGAGAGAGAGAGGACAGAGAGAGAGACAGACAGACAGACAGACAGACAGAGATTAAAGTAGAATACTGAGTGACAATAGAGACAAATCCAGAGCAGCAGGAGCACACAACACACACACACACACACACACACACACACACACACCACACACACAGAGAGAGAGAGACAGAGAGGAGAGAGAGAGAGAGAGAGAGAGAGAGAGAGAGAGAGAGAGGGCCGCTCGATGATCAGGATCTTCAGCCACAGCAGGCGCTATAACTCCATAATTGAATGATCCACGGTGCAACGTCATTTATGCCTTGTTTTGGTGTGCATTTCTTTCTTTTTGTTTGTTGATGTCTGTCTCTCTTTCTATCTAGCGATATTTAACTTTTTCTCCTATCCTCTAATCTTCTTCTACTCCCTTTCTTTCGTATTATCTTTCTTCCTGTGTATCTTCTTCTGTCTGTCTTTTTTTTCTCTCTCTCTCTCCCCCCCCCCCCCTCCCCTTGTGTGTGTGTGTGTGTGGTGTGTGTGTGTGTGTGTGTGTGTGTGTGTGTGTGTGTGTGTGTGGTGTGTGTGTGTGTGTTTGTTGAAAGTACCTTTCTTTTTAGGTATCTTTCTCTCTTGATTTCTTTTATGAAAGAAGTCGTTCTTCGGTTTTTGGTTGTTGTTGTTGTTTTCGTTTCTTTTCTTTTTTTTTCTTTTTTTTTTTTTTTTTCTTTTCTTTTTTCTTTTTTTTTTGCTGAATGTCTGTCATTGATGTTGCTGTTGTTGGTTGCTGTCATTTCTTACATCCTCTTATCCCTGCTTTCCTCTGTCTATCTCTATCTGTCTCATTCTTTTGTCTCTAATCATCGTTGTGCCTCTTGAGTCTCTCTGTGTCTGTCTGTCTGCCTGTCTGTCTGTTTGATTCTCGTATTTCCTCTCGGTCTATCTGTTCTGTCTCTTGGTGTGTTAGGTTGTGTGTGTGTGTGTGTGTGTGTGTGTGTGTGTGTGTGTGTGTGTGTGTGTGTGTGTGTGTTGTTCGTCACGCTGTCTGGGGATACTGCTTTTGACCAATTTCCTTGTCCATTAGTGAAGTGTCATTAAAGGATGCTGAAGACGTCTTATGTGTCATGTTCAGTCAGTAATTGCGGGACCTAATTATTATCTTAACTTACCCTTGACGTGTGTTGTTGTCTTCAATTTAACGTCTATCCAGATAGTGATATTAGAGAGGGGGGGGGGGGGGGGGGGGGGGGGGGGGGGGGGGGGGGGGGGAGGGGGGGGGGAGGAGGGGAGGGGGGGACCGTTTTTGGGTGTATGTGTGTTTATGTCTCTTTGATAAGGGGGAGAAAAAAAGTAAGAAAAAAATGAGTATCAACAACAATTACAATCAACTAGTCTATAACAAATATCCTACAGGACTATGAAGTAAACATTTCGCAATATTAAACAAACTAGTAGCATTTTTGAAAACGTCTTCAATACAATTTTCAGAAATCACTGGTAAGATAGGTCTTAACCTCTGACATTAAAAAAATGATGTGCTCGCTAGAAATTTGTTCACCACACATAAACATCTAACATTTTTGCTGTATTTTGTGATGAACGCATTAAGTTT
This sequence comes from Conus betulinus, assembly GCA_016801955.1. Lineage (NCBI taxonomy): Eukaryota > Metazoa > Mollusca > Gastropoda > Neogastropoda > Conidae > Conus > Conus betulinus. Next base: position 32,723 of record JADBJO010017864.1, on the reverse strand, counting down.
TATCCTGTAAGATAGCGAACTAATCTGTCTGAATTTGATTACGCCAGTATGAATCAAATATGATTTGTTATCCAAACCACGAGAATCAATATACTTATTCTTGGAGAGTCTATCTTTACTCAGGGTATAGCCTTTAATTCTACTCCATACTGCTTGTTCCAGCAAGTGACAAACCCTCCTGAATGGATAAAGGAACATGAATTTCAGTGGATTCTGTGCCTTGCCTAGCGCCCTTTTTTCCTACTTTGTCAGCCCACTCATTTGAAGAAAATCCAAGATGTGAAGGAACCCAGCAGAAGGAAACGTTGGTCCCTTTTAAAGTGAACATATGAATTAATTGACTGATTTCTAAGATAATTTTGGTCTTTTTCTTGTAATCTGATGATCTTAAAGCATAGAGTACCGATTGAGAATCTACACAAAATAAGATTTGAAAAAAACTGTAATGGAAAATCAACTATGTAATTGAGAGCCATAAGAATAGCAATAAGTTCAGCAGTAAAGATGGGATCGATTTTTGCCAATGTAGTATGACTTTTCCTTTTTTAACGCTGGTATTACAAAAGCTGAACCTGCCCAGTGATCTCTAGGAGTGAACCATCTGTATATATCTTTAAATGATTTGGATAAGTGTTCTGTATATGTAACTGGACTTCAGTTTTCATAATGTTTGGATTCTCATTTTTCTTCATGTCAGTATAATTAATATCAAACTGTGCTTTATTCATCTCCCAAGCAGGACAAGGGGAGGCCGCTTGATTTGTGTCAATATTACTTGGATTTATATCAGACCTTTTGAGTAGATCCGATACGTAAGTGGCAGTGGTTTCAATGATGATATCTTATTAGCTCGTTTAGGAAAAGAATTTTCAGATGTAATTTTCAGTTCCTCAGATGCAAAGTTCTTACTTGTCGAACTTCTAAGAACGTATTTAGCGCATGCAAGATTTCGGTACTCGCCCAAAGGCAATTCTCCAATTTCTTTATAAGTTCCAAGCGTTGATGTGTGAAAAAGGCACACCAAGAGCAAGCCCATAACCCTTGCAATCTATGCTTTGAAGTTTCTTAAGTAAATAATTAGGGGCGCTAAAAAAAAAAAAAAAAAAAAAAAAAAAAAACAACTCTTGTCCATAGGACAATTTTGATCTAATCAGCGACGTAGAGAGATGTTCAAAACTTGCAGTCTTGTGCCCAGGATTGTTTGCTTATAATCTGTAATAGATTTAAAACATTTCTTTTGCCTTGGTAACGATGCAGTTGATATGAGCATTCCAGGACAACTTTGGTGTAAGATAGGTACCTACAAATTTCACGATATCTTTATACTGACTAGTCGTATTTTCAATTTGAAAAACGGCAGCACTGATGGATTGCTGCCATTATTAAAGAGAATCATATACGTGTTTTCTCTATAGATAATGTGAGACCATTTTTCGTCCATATAAGTTAATATATGATCGAGCTCTCTTTGATAGATCTTTATGTAGTTCAATTCCCTTTTTGATGTTTTTCTTTTCATTGTAACATTCATCCAGATGCATATCTCATCAGCATATTGTACTAATACAACATGTTTTGATAAGAGCGAAGGCAAATCGTACATTAAGATGTTAAATAACATAGGGGCGATAACAGAACCTTGTGGCAGTCCCATATGTAAAGATCTAGACTTGGAGTATGCATTCCCTACTCGAACACGAATGCTTCTGTTATTCAAAAAGCATTTAATGTAGTGATATGAATGTCCCGAAATTCTGATTTGTTTCAATTTGTAAAGGAGCTTGGCATGCCAGACTTGGTCATAAGCTTTCTTGATATCGAAAAAGGTCGCTAGAACATTTCTTCTTCTTGCAAATTGTTGTTTTACATTTGTTGTGAGTTTCACTAAATTGTCAATGGCAGACCTGCCATTTTGGAAGCCTGCTTGATTAACTGGAATAACTTTATTTTTTTGACAATGCTGCATCAATCTCAAAACTATTCTCTCCAATAGTTTACAGGTATGTGAGGTTAATGCTATCGGCCTGTAACTATGCTTATCTGTTGGAGGTTTGCCTTGCTTTAAAACTGGTACAATGATAGACTGTTTCCATTGTTCTGGCATTATGCCCTCTAACCAACATTTTTGAAACAATCTCTGCATTAAATAAGACACAATTTTCAGGCAGGTGTTTAAGCATATCATTAGAAACTTTATCTAGTCCCACGGAAGTTTTCTTATTAGAAAGAGATAGAATTACATCTTTCACTTCATCAAGAGTAATTGGAGCATTGATGAAATGACTATTATCATTAACTGGATCTATATAATCGTCTTTATTTTCTTCTTCTGTTCTGAAAGTTTCATCTTTAAAGGACAGACCTTCCAAACGCATAGATTCGGAAAACATATCGGCAAATGATTCTGGTTTGTTTGTTTGTTTGTTTGTTCTTCAGCTTGACAGGACAAGATGGCAAGTTTAAACTCCTTTTCATTTCATGAAACTTTTTCCAAAACTTTTTGTAGATCTTTATGATTTGGAATCTCATTAGGGCAGACAGAGGACCAATATTGCCTTTTAGCTTGAACTATTACCATGTAACTACAGTGATTCGCTCTGTCCTTGGCTATTCGATTCTCTGGTGTTTTGTCTTTTAAATGCATTTTAAACAAACATTTTTTTTTTTTTTTTTTTGGTTATTAAACAGCTGAGTCACAAGCAGGTGTCCACCAGATATTTCCTGAGTGCTTGTTTGACTTAAGTGGGCGAAATTTGGAATGGCTACATCTGCAGCACTAATGATAGCATCCGTAAAATACAAATGTAACTGATCAACGCTGTCAATATTGATATCAACAGTCTTGTATGTAGCTAGTTTGTTTTTGAATGTTTCCCAGTTAGCTGATTTATAATTATATTTTGGGATTATGTCTTCTTGAAATTCACAAGAAGCAGTCATTTTATTAAAAGTTACAATTATTGGAAGGTGGTCGCCTCCTAGAGTATCGTCAAAGGTAGACCAGCTACATTCAGGTGCTAATGCAGGAGATATCAAGGATAAATCTATTGCTGATGCCCTATGAGTTGGAATGTCTGGAAGTCTAGTTATGCTGCCATCATTAAGCAGATATAAACATGAATCAATAATATTTCTACAAATCGGTTACCAGTTACTGATGTGCAATCCTCGTCCCAAAATGGCGAATGGGCGTTAAATTCCCTGCTATTAACCATTTTTCGTTGTCTGGTAGAGTGTGTAACCATTCTGTATTAAATTCATTTGGTCCTTTGGGAAGATATGTAGAGACTATGTTTATCATAAAATCTTCCCTTAATTTTATTCGAGCCGAACACGAAAAGTAAAGTTCGAGTATTGTTTGGAGCAGGGGACGGGTAGACTTTATAATCAGTTCCTTCTTTAATATATATAGCTGTATTGATTTTAGTAACAGCATCTACTTGCTCATGAACTGGTGGGTAATAATAACTTGATAATTTAAGCAAATTGTTTCTTTTCACATCAAAGATTGTAAAATAAGAGCTTGGTAGGAGTTATTCGCAAGATGTTGAATTAAATAAGGCAAGTTTGTGGAAACAGACCTAACGTTCCGCTGCATGAACTTCATAAATTGAAGATGTTTAGATGGCATCATGTAAAGGGTTGGGAAACGCAATTAAACGAAAGTAAGTAAATAAAAACAATAATATAATGAAAGGAAATCTTAAACACGCTCTGATAACAAAAGATTGTCAGAACAATGCTAAAACAATATGCCTATGTTAGTTTGCCAGAAAAATATGACAAAAATAAGAACAGACGATTGGTCCTATATAGGCAAACAACGGTTACTTAAAATATTTCTCTTGTCTATAACTGATTAACAGAATCTACAATATTCTAAATTACGATGCTGAACGTACAGTCATTAATGGCGAAGTGAACGTGGATTACTCAGCAGTCCCAATTTAAGTTTGCTCTGTGTGTGTGTGTGTGTGTGTGTGTGTGTGTGTGTGTGTGTGTGTGTGTGTGTGTGTCTGTGTGTGTGTGTGTGTGTGTGTAGGTGTAGGTGTGTATACGTGTGAGTGTGTGTCATCAGCAACACGGTGCTGCAGACCAAATGGGCCTGGCGAAGCAGGAACTGACACAAGTTGGTGCTTTCTGTCTTAGATTTCGTGTTGTCTGCTTCGCCGTCCGTTCAAAGCATTAACATATTCACGGACTATGGACGACAACTTCAGAACCCAAGGAATAATGTTGTCGCTGTATGACATTGTTGGTGATTAAAATCGGAAAATGAGCCCACTGTGAACGAGTTTGTGTCCAATTTTTCTCTATTAAGATAAGAAACACCAAACAGCATGAACTATTTTTTGTCATGACTGAACAACAGGCGTTTCATTCTGTTCACACCTGTAAATGGGATTCTCCTGGACTGTGTCTTTAGCGCAGAACTGGTCTTTGAAAAGGAGTACCAAACACAACTGGCTTTCCTCCTCGCCTGGCTGTAGACATGAGCTCTGGATACGATTTTCGATGAAAAATTACTCTGTGGAAACGGACCAAATACTGTTAATACATTCTCAGTTGTATTTATCATAGACATGGAGTCATCAACAATATTTCGACTGGGAAGTCTGAATTTCATAGAGTGACAATTAGCGCACAACTCCGACAATGACACAAAGCGGAACGAAGAAGGCGACTGTTCAAGACACAGGTCGGCATCGTCAGTCATGTTGCACAGTCGCAAGCTGTGCGGAAAAGATAGTAGGCATGCGATCCACGAAATGAGAGCTTATGGACTTAACTTTGAATGTACGTTTTGGATTCGACAGGTTTTCTCACATACTTTTGCCAAAGCAAGAAATAGTCCAGGTTGGTCGGCACCACACACACACACACACACACACACACACACACACACACACACACACACACACATTTGAGAGAGAGAGAGAGAGAGAGAGAGAGAGAGAGAGAGAGAGAGAGAGAGAGAGAGAGAGAGAGACACAACCAGCGCTATGACTGGGGACAAAAAATCACAACCGTTGATCAGGGGTATCAGCTTACGCTGACTGACGGCTGTAATTCAAATCTCAATTCGTAATCAGTCACTAGGTTGGGTAAGCCTTTTTTTTTTTCGTGCATTGTTTGACTTTTTAAATCAATCATTATTATTATTATCCCGTGAGTACTAAACTAAACATGTTCTTGCTGGAAGAAAAAAAAAATCTCTACATCGATAACTGAAAAAAAACGCCCTGTTTATTTTGCCAGACGTTAATTGCGTCCTTTTTCTCCTCCTTCCCCAACCCCCCCCCCCCCCCCCCCCCTCCCCCCCCCCCCACTCCCCCCCAACTTTCATGACGGGGGGGAATTCGAAAACGACAACTATGATAACTTGTAATCTTATTTTGCAGCAATAGTTTATTTTTGAAATTACGTCATTAGGTACGTTCTCCATGTTCTTGTTTCCTTGTCTACGAATTACCTTTGTTATCGTCAAAGTTATTCATTTATTCATTTTTTATTTTTCTCCTCCCTCCTCCTCCTTCTTCCTCCTTCTTCTTCTTCTTCCTTTCTTTTTCTTTCTTTTTGAAAATCATTTATTCAGTAATTCTTTTTCTTTCTCTATTTTATCTTATTTAAAGATACTTCCAGGAAACTGATTAACGTGGTTTCTTTAGTCATGTGCAGAGTTGACATGGTCTTGTTTGAATACTACTACGCGGTACGTCTCTTAGTTAATCCCTTCTCTTCTTTTACCCCCTTTCCGTAGCACCTGTCACAAACGAAAAACGAGAATGACTGAAAATGAATAAAAAAAAAAAAAAAAAAAAAAAAAAAAAAAAAAAAAAATGGTGAGGAGGGAGAGGGGGAAGGGAATTAATCATTCACACTCCTATAATGTCACTGGATTCATTCCCTTGAAAGTGACGCGTATGAATTTCTGGGGTAATGACCAAATGAAATGTACCATTGTTCGTAGTAACGATATTTTATTTCTCAGTTTAATATTAATCATCGATACTGTATAATATCACATTATAAACATTAAAAATCGCGCGTCAAGCATTTTAAAAGTTGAAACAAAACATGGAGTTCGTCTTTGAATAATTTCCATGACGTCACTGTCTGATGCGTTGCATGGCGGTCTAGATTGTGAGGATTTTTGGGTAAGTTTTCCCAGTGTTCATTGGAAATGTTGGCGAGAGAATCTTGGGAGACTGGTTAGTTGGCCTCCCAGAATCGTACTGGAATTGAAAGTAGTTGTTTTGATAAGCAGCTTTCGCAAATATGCATCGAATTTTCTTTTGACTGTCAACACGCGTGCCGAAACCTCGAATTCAAGATGGAGAGCTTCGTTGATCGGTTTCTTGTACTGCTGAATTCAGACACGGCCTCGTTACGCGATGGTCTCTGTACTCGGAGCTACCGTCGCCGATGTGATCTTCAACTGTCATTCGACTGCGGATTTTGTATTGCTATTTATGATCAGTTGTTTGACTGTATTTCGGACAGAATCCCATGACACTGACTTTCAATAAATGGGCTTTGAGTCGATTGACCTAGATTCCCGGTATAAAAATATACTCCCACGCACTTGGGTCACAGTGAGCCAGCACTACATAGTGACACACATCACACAAGCTTAGAAAACTGATGAGTACCGACTCTTCCCGAACGATGATGAACTGTACACTTTTGCCATTTCATCCCATCTCTGTCTTTTTCCCTTTTTTTTTTTTTTTTTTTTAGGGGGGGGGGGGGGGGGCAAGGGGTAGGGGGTAATGGTCCAGAGATTAGTTGGAACAGTGTAACATGCAAAGTAATTACTGTGGAATGCTCAACTTAAGTTTGCATGTGCATGATCATTGCTGTTTTTTTTTCTTCTTTTTTTTTTTTTGTTTTCCCAAATTTCACACACAACACAGAAGAAACACCCGCCTAGAGGAAGACAAATCTGCTTTGTCATTGTGGATTTATAGTTGCCTACAAAGAAACTTCTACTACAGTATTATCTGAGGCACTGATGTATTTGTACTAGGATTGCAAATCAAATGTTTAGGTTTCAACTGAACACAGCTGTGACCTCAAGAGAGAGACATGAATCCTTATGGTTATTTGAATAGTATTTAAGTGAAATTTATGTTTCCCAAAGGTTTGTGTCTGTGATATTTCGTGTACCACACACCCCAGATTTGAATACTGCCTTCCCCATTTCCATCGCAAGGAGAGTACAGTCTCACAAGCAATATGTTTTATCAATAGCCTTACTGTGAAGCAGCTAAAAGCTCTTGTTCATATGGTTCATTTTGTGCTGCCTGTTCCCTTTGAAATAGTCAAACTTTTATGTTGTTGAATATAGTTCTGTGAAAATACCGTAGTATGAAGCGTTAATTGAATATCAGCATGATAGTTTCAATGCAAAGCTCGTTCTGTTACACACTCTCTTTGTTTATCCCAAGCCAGAAGGAGGAGGAGGTTTAAAATGTGTTTGGCATTTTGGTGAAATGTCGCAAAAAAAAAAAAAAAAATAATAAAATGAAATTCATTGCCTACAGGAGTTTTATAAGTTCTGTTTACAAACTTACATACAAGATTTAGTTTGATTTACTAATGTCATTTATGTTCATGTAAAAAAAAACCAAAATGCTCCAAAATGTAGCATGTGCTTGTGCTCATCCAGTATCTGATCATTATTAGTGACCACCACTGAAAATAATACTGTGCCATGTGAAGTTGCAGTACAGGTGACAAACAGTGGTGTGGTCAGTTTAGGGTAAAATTAGTTTTCCGTGCTGACCTGTGGCAAAACTATTCACATTTAATGTATAGAACTGGTTTTTTTTTTTTTTTTTAGTTTAATCGAACACAGAATGTGATAATAATTTTGCACACCCCTTCCTTCGCACTTTATGAGGGCCCCAATGTTAACGTCATTTTTATTTATTTTTCTGTTTTATAAAAATGGCTTCAGTGCCACTGGGACATACTGAATTACGATCACTTTTTTTTTTTTCTTCCTTTTTTTTTAGCCCATAGAGATCCTTTTTGTATCACTGGGAAGTTCTTCCTCTCCTCTATCTGTTTAACATGTGACTCATTTATCATTTTTGTAAGGGGTGGTCACATACTGGTATTCTTTTTCAGTGTCATATAATTTATCAGTCGTTCTGTGGGAAGTGGTCACATGTTGACATATTCCACTATGGAATCTTAACCTCATTATGTAAAGACCCCAGATTACTGCTATAGTGGAACATGTTAAAAGCTATACAGAGACCAGTACTTTTTACAACAGGAAAAGTAATTTCTAATTGATATATTTATGGTATTATATAGAGACATTTCACAAACAACAAAAGTAATAGCTGTTTCTCAAACTGAAATTACACAATTATCTGACAGTGATAGTTTGATTTTTATGCTCTTTGTTTGATATGTTCTTAACTTTATTTCATTTTATTTTATTATGGTTTTATTTTTTAATCTCACATAGAGTTTCACCTTCAGTCCCTCTCTCCAGATTCATATCCCTACACACACACACACACACACGCACACGCACGCACACAGAGCACATGTAACCACACAAACATGTGCAACATGCACACATATGAACTTGCATGCACATACTTGCACACAAACACACACACACGCGCGCGCGCGCACACACACACACACACACACACACACACACACACACATGCACAATTTACTTGTTACTGGCTTTTTTTAAAAAAAACTTGTCAGTTGTTATTATTAATGGCAGTAACAGTGTAATGATTTCCAAAGTGTATGACATCACACTCCTAATTAAGACAGCCGATTTATTTATTTATTTTTATTTATTTATTTTTTTCCTTGTTGTTGCTCCCTTTGGGTCTGTTCTTGATTTTTCTTTGGTGTTTTTCTTGAAATTTTTCCTCTTTTCATGAGACCGTAGTCCATGATTCTGTGTGTGAATGCATACTATGTATATTGTCTGGCATGCATAGCAAATCCCTGTAGAACTAGAAGAGTAGGTCCAATCAGCATATGATTTAGATGACAATGTTTCGCACAGCGTGCATAAAGTTTGCAGATGTTAGTAATGATGGTTTTTATAAAGACCGAGATTGGAGTAGGAAACACTGAAACAGAAGAAGAATTAGTTTTTGCATTTTACATTTCTGGTCATTTAGGTTTTTATTATTATAATTGTGTGTGTTTGGTCAACAAAAAAAGAAAAAGGTTCCAGGTATGAACTTTATCAAGCCCCTCAACTGCAATAAGCAGTATGAAAATTGTTTTACTGCTCCCCTCTCCCTCCAAAAGTATTCCAGTGTACAGTCGCATAGCCATTGAGACTGATTGATCTTTTCTTCTAAATGATAAGAAAATGGAGGGTGGAGGGGGGGGGGGGGGGGGAGTGGGGGACTGATATGTTAAATTTACACCATGAGCTTTTCAGATGAAAATGTGTCTGGTCCCGTCATAGTCATTTTATAGTGTTGTTCATTTGAACTTTACTTCTTTCCTGCCAGTCACAAATCAGTTAAATTTGAATATTTTCTTGAAGAATCATTTCCTGATACATATCAGAAACTAAATAGGTTTTCTTTCATTCTTTTCTCCCCCCCCCCCCCCCCTTCCCAAAACGAAGAACTTCGTGAGTATGTGTGAGGTTTGTGTGTGTGTGTGTGCGTGTGTGTGTGTGTGTGATTTAGGATTCATAAATAAAAAAAACTGTTGAAAAACAAATGCTGTGCTAGTGTGATTTAAGTTAAATTTTACAGTGTAGAATACAGTAGATTCACGAATGCATTACATTACAAACCTTGAGTATTGGTTTGAATTTGTTTTCTTTTGTGAAGTGACCAAAAGTTTTATAATGTGCTTGTACGATGGTGTGGTTTTGCCTGAGTACACTTACATCTCCCTCCTCATCCTTCTCTCTCTCTCTCTCTCTCTCTCTCTCTCTCTCTCTCTCTCTCCAGTTTCTTTTCTTTCTCCTGCTGTACACAGGTGGTGGATTGTGATTGAAGCATGGACAGCATGGACAATGTCTTGGGCACAGACCTGGGTGATGTGGAGGCAGACGCAATGTCTCCTCTGGCAACCCCTAGCAACGAGGTATCAGAGCTGGAGCAAGAGGCTGCTTTGGCGGCGGCTGCAAACATGGAGCATGAAGAGGATGAGGATGAAGTACCAGGTGAGACGTTTTGTTTCGTTTGTCTGTTTCCACCCATTAAACAGTTGGATTTAAAGAAGAGTCTGTGGTGTTTGGATCAAAGGAGTTAGTAGGGAGGGCGAGGAGGAGGTTGGGAGAGGGACTTTTAAGATGGGGGTGGGGTGTGCAGTGATCTGCTCCTAATTAGGGGTGAAAATGTATTTAAATCTTTCCATTCTTAGAGAATAATGCTGCCTCCATTCGACAATTTCTGAGGATAGAATCAGTATCTGCAGTACCTTGGTGATACTTCTTGTTTTGATGTTACTCTGTGACACCTGATCATTTCACTTCTCTTGCTTGTGTTTCTTTTTTCTTCTCTGTGCTGATTCTTCATGTGCGCAGTTATGGCCCTTGCAATGAGGAGACCTTTTGAGGTTTACAATCAGCTTGGGATTACATTTTGTCACCGAACATGAGAAGAAGAATTTCAGTATATCTTCCGAGTTTTTATCTTTCAGTCTTTTAAGTTGCTCTTAACTGTATTAGTGTAGCACCTGTTTAAGATTTTACTGATTTTGTTGTTGTTGATTTTTCTTCTGATAGTATTATGCACTAATGTGCAGCTGGGGAAGCTCAGGGGATGGGACTGGGCAAGTGAGGGAGAGTAGATGTAGGGTAAAATTCACACAGTAAAACGTACTGTTTGATCCGTTTCTCCAGTTTTATAATGGAGCTTGCAGAAATGGTGATTTTTTTTTTTTTTTTTTTAATCAATGTGAATATTTTGTTCTTTTTGAATATAAGCCAGGGTTGAACTATAAGCACTTTCTCACTATCCAGGGTAAGTAGGTTTGCATTGTTCAGACACAGTCCTTGTTAAACTTGTCCATTTGTGCATATTCATATTGCAATAGTATTTTGAAAGGCTGTACAGTGTGTACAAATCCATACAGTGTATGTTACTTGCTAGTCATGTCTTGAGTTAATACAGTAAAACTAAAAGCATAGAAGGTTATGAGCCTAAATTTTGCAAAGAAGAGTCAGGGAAGAAGCTGCAGTTTGAATCGTAGTACAACATATTCAGGCAGCACATTGTAAATCAGAGTGGGATTAAGAACCATGCAATCTGTGTGTTAGTTTTGCATAAACAGGGCTCTGTGTATCATTAAATCGAAGTGCTGAAGGTGTTGTTTCTCTCTTTGTTTTCAATTTTTAGGTTGTATTTTCACCCCAGTTTTGAAATTAAAAAGGGTGAAAACCATATACCTTGCCCATGAAAATCATCAATGCACAGTTTATTATGATTTAATTTCATAGTACTATTTTTATTGTTGTTATTATTATGATTATCATGATCATCAACATTGTTAATGTTGTTATTGTTATGTTTGGTTGTCATTATATTCTGATATATCAAATAGATAATGATAAAGCAGATTGCTGAAAGTAGAAGAGAACTGAGTAGAGAGAGGGTTCAAAGTGATCTTTTCAATGGCAGTGGCAGAGATTGAAATTTTCATAAATCAACAGGATGGTATCAAACGTATTAAAGTTTACTTAGAATTATGAAGCATCCCACACATTCCAACTGAACTCCCTCATTATAGTTTTCTTTATTTATTCTGAAGTAATTGTTTTATTGAGGTTTATTTACAATTATAAAGCATTCCACCCATCCGAGCTTCCTTACTATGATTGTCTCTATTCATTTTTAAGTAGTTTTTTTTACTTATTTATATTTGTTAGCGGAGGAGCTTGCCAAATTCATATTGTGAGGGTATATTGAATTCATGGAAAAATCACAAACAGTAGAATGTTGCAAAACTAACAGTGACTAGACCCACTTGTTTCAGCCTCCATATTGTTTGTCCAATACCTGTAAGTCAACAAATCAAAGCAAAGCAGTGATATTCAATTATTGATTCATTCCATGATCAATGTATCTTTCAGTCTTCCTTCAGTTGTTGATTTATGAACCATGAGTCGTTGGTGTTTTTGTTTTTTGACCTGTGTATCCTTTCTTTGTGTACGCTGCTTGTGCTATTTAAGCTGTCCTTGACATGTTCAGGTGTACCTGAAGGTGACTCCAGTGCCAGTGATGTGGGTGTGGCTGCAGTGCCAGATGGTAGCATCTTGATTCCCACTGATGCAGCTCAGTCCATTGTGGGTGCTACCTCCGATGGTGTGATTGGACTCTTCTTACAGACCAGTGATGTGAGTGAAGGGGGAGGGGGGAAAAGTGGACGTGGGAGTTAAGTTTGGGGAATTGTGACATCGGTGGGAGGAAGGCAGCAAGGACAGAGATGCCAATCCTATGTAATTGAAAAAAAATGGAGTTCTACAAACAATGTTTGCAGAAGTTTGGGATGGTGGAAAAAAAGATCACAGAATTTTCCAGCAACAAGTGAACAGAGCTCAGGTTTCATTTTACTTCAGTTTATAGCCACGCAGTTACACACTCACGAGCGCCTGCAGCATTTTCCTACATACTTAACTTCAGCTCAGTTTAACCTGCTGACTGACTGTTATCAGCTGGAGTGGTTTGTTTGTTCTCCTTTCCAAGACTTTCCAGGTATTGACTGTTTGGTGAGTGGTGGCCATTCTTAGTTTATCCTTTTTTACAGCTTGTTAAATATTAAGATAATGCCGTTAAACTGGTTGGTGTTTTGAAAAAAAATAAATAAATAAAAAAGATAACAAGCAAAAATATAATGCTTAAAGAATCCTGTAAGTCCAAATCCCACCAAAGTTTGTCAAAATCTAGCTGTTGGTGTAGTTTGAATGTGCATGTGCCAGTGAACGGCTGGTTCAGTCCTGAAAGAAACCAGTGTGGTGAGCTGCGCTGTAACGAAACTAAAATTGAACCAGTGTGGTTGATGTTTATAAGGAGCCATTGTGGTCACTCCACTTCAGTGTGAAGGCTCAGGACATTTGACGTCAGCTCATCACATTTGAGTCACATAAATCAGTATCACTGTGGTTTGAATCAATGTCATCACATTTGTACAGTCTGCACTAATACCTGAATTGCCTGTTCAGTGATACCTGGCCTATAATTCTTCCACAAACATGTTGTATATTATTTTTAGCACTTTATTTATTGTTGATGTCGGTCAGTGAGTTGCATTCTATACCAGTTGACTCCAGTTGTCCTTTCTGCAGTATCTCTTTGACCATGTTGGGTTTTTTTTGTTGTTATTTTTGTTTTGTTTTTGTTTTCATTGATAAGGCTCAAGAAAATTTTGTTGTTCCTGTTTTCATAATATTGGTATGAAAAACCAAACGGCACTCCTAATGCCCTCAACATAGCCAAGTTTTATCTACCCTGAAGATGTCGGTAGTGTAGTATCACGTTGTAAGCTGTATTACACAATGTCCAAAATTTGTAGATTTTTGTGTTTAAAGCTGCCACATTTAGGACAGGTCTCCCACCCACCCTGCACCCTCTACCCTGTCCCATAATTTGTAAAGAAACTAAATTAAATCATCACATTCAAAAGACAAGCTTTCCGATGACCATCGAAGATCCAGACTAAAGGGTCTTTCCACTGACAGGTGACATAAACAAAACAAAACAAAAAAAAACAAAGAAAAAACCTCTGCCCCTTTTGGGGCTGGAACAGTAGACACTTGAATACTCTCAGTTTGACTTTATAGGCGAGTGAATTATCCGTGAGACCCCTTTCCTGCTACGCAGTGGTGTGCCATCTTCAGGCGTGGTGTGTTACCCATCCCATGAATCTGACACTGTGGTTGCACTGTTAATGCAGGCAAACGAGGTGGCCATGGCATCAGGCATGAAACTGTCGGTGTCAGGGATGCTGCCAGAGGGTGCAGTGATCACCACAGAGGCTCCTCAGGCCATTCAGGCTGTCACGCTAGCTGACGGCACCACCGCCTATATTCAGCAGCCGAAAGGTAAATGGCGAGGCTATGATTTATGTGTCATCAGCATACACAGATGCATGCATGCACACACACACACATGCAGAGGTAGACCAATTAACATCTATGTTTAAGCACATGCATGCGCATGTACCTGTACATGCATGTGCACATATACACATATGCACAAAAAATCTCCTTACCTGCCACACACACACACACACACACACTCTGTCTCTCTCGCTTACTCTCTGTCTGTGTCTCTGTCTGCCTCTCCCCCCTGCCTGCCCCCCCCCCCCCCCCCCCCCCCCCCCCACACACTTTTCTTTTCTTTGCATCTCATTTGAAAATACCAAGTACTAGGACATGAGAGGAGAAGAAGTAGGGGTGTTAAGGAAGGATGGATGGGTGGTAGCTGTTTTTAGCCATAATCTTTTTTATTTGTGTAGCCTTAATGTGTTGATTACCTTGTATAAAAGCATATACAGCAAGAACACATTTAGATTATTGCACAAGTATTTCAGCATTTTGCAGTGGTTTTGGAACAGTTATCTTTTTCTTCATGAAGCTGTAATGTATTTCGTTGTTGTATAAAGCATATAGAGCAAGAACACATTTATATTATTGCACAAGTATTTCAGCATTTTGCAGTGGTTTTTGGAACAGCTGGGCTGTGTACAGACATCTGTGGCTATGCAAACAGTGTCACACAGCAGTCTGACAGATGTTGACTGTCTATTTGCTTAGTAATCCTCAAGGAAACAGAACATTTTAAAACGCTTCTCTAAGATAGTGTTCCACAACAGAGTAACAGCAGAGCTCTCTGGAAACAACAGACATAATCAAAGGTGGGTGGAGGGGGGAGGTGTTGTGGCATATGACTCAACACAGACAACAACATGTTTCTGTCAATGACGCAGTCATTTGAAAGTTAAGGCATGGCTCATGGATTTTTGTAAGAACTTGCACATGACTTTTGTGATGATGTAAATCACTTCTTGAAGACTGTGTATTGATTTTGAGAGTAGAGATGTGTTGGGGCGTTTAACGAAGGTTGTGTGGCATAAGTTGATGAAATTTGCAGAAGGGAAGCTAATGGAGGGCCAGGCAGTTACTCTGGAGGATGGAACTACAGCTGTTGTTCAGGGCTCTGTGACTCCAAAAGGTAATGTGATTCCCTGGACAAACTAGATCCTGGGGGTTGGTTAGCATGTGAAGATGAATGTGTGTGTGTATATGCACATGCGTGTATGTAATAATGGTTTTATGATTTCTTCCATTTCACCGAGGATGTTGTCTTACAATCTTTGTCATTACATGATCAAGCAGAAATGGACTGATGTGATGCACTGTTGTTATATGTTAACAAAGACTGTACAAAACTAAAACGTGAAGACTAGTTGTTCGAATGTCTGTAACTTGATAGAGCAGCTCTCCATTCTGCACTATAGGTTGTTTTTTTTGTATAAAAAGAACCAGATCATTTGCATTTGGTTAGTCAGTTATGCTGGGGCTTAAGGGCCACATTCTGTGCAGCAGTTTGACTGCCATCAGTGATCATTGCAGTGGAGAGGAAGCCTACTGATTTTTGACATCTTAAATGAACCTTAGCTGTACCTCACTGTAAAAATGAACCTTTGCTGTACCTCACTGTAACTTGGTCATGGGTGTGCAGTCACCATTAAATGAACAGACAGACATTGTCTTGCATGCATGTCCAGTAATCCATATGTTTGTGAAGGGACAGCGATGATGCTTGATATGTGTATATTCATTCAATAAGACAAGCCATTGACTTTGAACATGTGGAACGTGCCATACTTAAATAACAGGAAAATGTGTTCTGGAAGTAGCATGTAGAAACATTGACTGGGGATAACTGCGCACCCATCACATGTCCATGGGTGATTTTCTTTCTGTATATAATGGAATTCCATATTGTGTAAAAAAAAAAAAAACCCTTCCTACCCTGCCTCTTTCCTTTCAGCTGAATTTACCCAGTTCCTTACAGTGTGGTCCATGATCACCAGTTAGACTGTAATGAAGGATAGCTGTTCATTTAGATGCCCGCCCTGTCTTGTGCTAAAATTCTGCTAGCAGCAATGGCTTTAAATGCTTTTCTTTGGCAATGGAACACATTGCTGCTCTCAGATTTAGCAGTAAGGGTGATGCTAGTGATTCGTGTGATCTTCACTGATCATTTCTAATGATGAGAACCTGGATGCAGTGTTTTAATGTGGTGACAGCCAGTAATTCTGCAACAAAATAGGCTACGTACATATCATTACAACCAAGTAAATGAAATTTATAGATAGGGAGTGGGAAAAAAAAAAGCTGTTTTTAACCCTGCATTATGAGGAACTTAAAATCCTATTAAAAGGCTGGCCTGCTGCATATTCTTTCCTTGCACTTACCCCCCCCCCCCCCCCCTCTCTCTCTCTCTCTCTCTCCCTCTCTCCCTCTCATGGTAAGGAAAGTCACATGTAAAGATTTTGACTTAAGATCCAAATGGTAACGTTCCATCCGCTGATGACTGTTAGTGCTTAATTGCATTCGTTGACCTTGGTGTTGAAGGAAAAATTAGCGTGAGACAGAAACCCTGTAGTAACAGCCACTGTTTTGCTTTAGCCATAAGCTTACTCCAAGCTTCAGTAGAAAACCCTGTCACCACCTTTGTACAACCATGGTGACATAGACTGTTCCTGCATAGTCTCCTCAGCCAAGCTGCTGCCAGATGCTGTCACTACAGGGCACATGGCTGTTGTTTTGCCCAGTAATTCTGCACCCTTCTTTCCCTCATTCATGACCCATTCTGCTACCCTGATGCTGAATTTTGATTAGCCCATGCAGGCTGTCTTCCCCTCAGCACTTGATGAAGGTTGTTGTCACATGAATTAGTACAACAGTGGGATCGACGATAGTTGTCACATGAGGTAGTATGTCACATGAAGAAGCTTAAAGGTGGGATTGATGAAGGTTGTCACAAGAGGTGGTCTAACAGTGGGATTGATGAATGTTGTCACTGTGATAGTGTAACAGTGGGACATATGAAGGCTGTCTCATGAAGTAGTACAACAGTGAGATTGATGAAGTTTGTGAAATGTAGCAGTCTAACTGTGGGATTGATGATGGTTTTCAGATGAGGTAATCTAACAGTGGGATTGATGATGTCACTTGAGATAGTATAGTAGTGGGATTGATGATGGTTGTAACAGAAAATAGTGTAACAGTGGGAAAGGTGATGATTGTCGATGATGGTTGTTACATGAAGTAAGTCAACAGGGAGACTGATAAATGTTGTCACATGAATGATGAAGCTATATGACAGTTAGATTGATGATAGTTGTTACATCAAGTAGTGTAACAACGGGATTGTTGATGGGTGCTGTATGAAGCAGTATAACGGTAGAACTGATGATGGCTGTTACATGAAGTAAAGTGAAAAGGAGATTTATAAAAGTTGTCAAATGAATGATGATGCAGTGTCTTGTTACTTGAAGTGGTATAACAGTGGGGTTGGTGATGATTTTTACATAAAGTTGTGTAACAGTGAGATTGATGAAGGTTGTCACTAGAGATGATTTGACAGTGAGATTGATTGGGGTTGTCACATGAGTTAGTGTAACGGTGCAATTAACAAAGAATGTCACATGAGGTAGTATAAAGGTGTGGGATTGTTTATTTATCACATGTGGTAATGTAACAGTGGGATTGATGCTAGTCACATGAGGAAGTATAACAGTGGCATTCATGATGGTTTTCACATTGGATAGCATAAAGGTAGGATTCATGATTGTTGTTGCATGTGGTAGTGAAAAGCTGCATTCAAGGTCATTGTATAAAGGTAGGATTCATGATTGTTGTTGCATGTGATAGTGGAAAAGTTGTATTCATGGTCATTGTCAAATGTGGTGGTATAAAGTGGGATTTATGTCATGGTAAAAAACGGTGGGATTGGTGAAGGTGGTGAAGGTTGTCACTTGTAATGGTAAAACGGTGGGATTAGTGATGGATGTCTCATGCAGCAGTGTGATGGTTTTCACATGAACTGATACAATCGCAGTGGGGTTTTAGTAATGACTGCGACATGAGATAGTATACCAGTGAGGGTCATGATGGTCTGTGGTGTCTGTGATCAGTGGAGCCTGTGGAGGAGGGCAAAGGACTAGAGCCACTGGCCATACAGATGGAAGATGGATCCACGGCGTATTTGCAGCCTCAGTCCAAGGCTGGCTGTATGTTGTCTTTTTTGCTTCCATGTCTTAAAGATGCTTTATCACGCAATAACTACTTGTTCTTGTGTTAAATAGAGGAAGAGAACAACAGCGGGATTTCTTCTGTATGTTGTCTTTTTCTGGTTCCATGTCTTAATGATGCATTATCGCACAGTAACTACTTGTTCTTATGTTAAATAGAGAAAGAGGAAAAACAAAAGCAGGATTTCTTGTCTGACCAAGGAGAATTATTAGTTTTTAACACCAGATATCCCTTAAGATAATTTTGGAGCTGTGTCTTTATAAATGACTCCATGAAATTGTAAAAGGCTTTTTTGGTGTGTGTGTAGTGTCTGTGTGTTTGTGTGTGTGTGTGTGTGTGTGTGTGTGTGTGTGTGTGTGTGTGTGTGCGCTTTCCCCGAAACAGCCTAATCAGACTTCTGTTTGAGAGAGGATGCCATGTATGTAGTGCCACAAACCACCTGTGATATGTTTGACATGACAGAAACCTTGTTTTGGTGAAGAAGGGAGGCAAGCAGGGGAGGGAGGGGAGATGCCCGTGGAAATTCCTAGGATTTTTATAGGATTTGGGCTTTTCCTCTGTGGGAGCCCTGCTTTGGCTCCCTGACAAAGTGCGTCATGTTTTTGCTGACCCACTGATACTACATCATAGTCATGAATCTAAAATGGGAAGAGTGATAAAGACATTGAACCGCACATCTGTTAGCTTAGCTCGGAAGTGTTCGGGGGTGACGACACAACTGAGTGAAGGAACACTGGCAAGTGGTTTTTCATCAAACATTATGTATGAGCAACAAAGGATGCAGTGAAAAGCCCATTCATGTGTATTTGTGTGTGTGTTTGTAGATGAAAGATTGTGAGGGATCAGGAAGAGGGGGGGGGGGGGGGGGTCCAAGCGTTGATTGTCCAGGAATATGTGCCAGTACTTAACGCCTCATTTTCAGCAGCACCTGACCCAGGTTATTTTGTCAGTTGTCTAGATACGCAAGTTCTTTCCAGCTGCTGATCTACTTTAGAACTGGTGACCTGGTTAAAACCAGAACAGGCCGTGTGAAAAATCATTCAAGCTTGTTTTCTCTGGGATTTTGTTTTGGTTTGTTTTGTAGATTTTTTAATTTTTGAAGATGATGTCACATTTGTTCCCCGCAGTTTTGTAGATTTAAAAAAAAAATTATTTAAGGTGATGTCACATTTGTTCCCCGCAATTTTATAGATTAAAAAAAAAAAAATTTAAGATGATGTCACATTTGTTCCCCGCAGTGCCCCAAGGAATCCACACCATTCAGCTGGAAGATGGCAGCACAGCCTACATCGCTCATCCCACCCTGAAGCCCTCTTCGGAGAAGGAGCAGCTGCCCTGGATGCTGCTACTCTGGATTCACTGTCTGCACAGGTACAGGTTGGTGGTTCCATGGTGTCTGTTTTAATCATTTGAACTCTGCCTCCTGGATGCGTTACTAAAGAATGCTTTGTGCATTTGGCGTCTCCTTCACTATTCATCATTCTGCTGCGTAAGTCGGGTCAGGTCAGGTTGTTTGTAGTTTGGCTGATTGTGTAGGCCCCTTCAGGGCTACAAGCAAGCTGAGCATAGAAATGTGTGTTCTGCTGCGTGAAGAAGTTCCAGATTGTAAGCTCAGGTCTTTAAGTGAGTCTTGTTGGACAAAGAATTGTCAAGTGATGTTAGTTTGCTTTTCTTTTTACATTACTTGTATTGCCTCTTTCAGTTCCGCTACTGTCACCTCTTCTCCCCTACCTTCTTTTCTTTGCAAACCTTTTGTTGTTGGTTTTATTAATGAAAGGAATTCTGTTTCAAGATATTGCATTTATTTAGGTTGTGCTGTTTTTAAATCTCATTTCTTTTTTCTTTTCAAGAGCCCATTGATATTTCCATCCATAGAAGCAGTTGATTAGCTGATCACAGAACATGATTCTGATCACAGAACATGATTTAATCAGCCTTGT